>JAOEHI010001890.1:0-40542 GCA_025447815.1 Percopsis transmontana
ATTGCACATATAAAAACAGCAGTGGCCACACACAATCGCACACATTTTACTCCTGTATTTCTCACTCATGCAGAAAAAGCCTGTCTCTCATTTTAGCCCTCAAGGTCAAAATGCTGCAGCTCTTCTTATCTCAGTCCCACTCACAAAAACTCACACACACGCACACACTTACCCACATTTGGGTCGGATGGTCCCAGGATAATTAGGATAGTTATAATCTAGGTGATCTAAGAAATTGAACAATAAAAATAAAGCTAAACTTCTCTCGAATATAATCTGCATAAAACGCCAGAACTCTATAAACTGAATTATTTAATTATATTTCGGTCACCATAGTGGGACTAGGTGGGGAAATGAGGTCCAGGTGCGACTGGGACAGAATTCTCCTCACTCAAACAGACTCCTAATGTTCCCTCCTTTTTGTTCTGCAGCTGGAAACAACGTGGAAGTAGACGAGTCTCTGTTCCAGGACATCGAGGACTTGGATCTGGATGAGGACGACCCAGACTTTGACCCGTTAGCCATGGGAAGTGACGAGGATTAACGTGACTGGTGTGAGTGTGTGAGAGAGACAGAGAGAGAGACTGGCAGGTCTGTCTATCACTAGATTACATCTGTCCAGTCACAACAAAGAAGAAAAAAACAAATGCCACATTTATTTTTAAAAGATTGACTGAAACAGAATAGGATGATAATCTTCACAACACCATTACAGCGGAATGTAAACATGTTTGATTATTTATTTCTACCCTGAAGTAATTAAATCCAGCAGATTTATGTTCCTTTTGGTTCTGTTGCTGAATGATCTGGGACTTGAATCACCTTCTGTTGCAGAAATATCAGCCGGCCATAAGAGGGCAGCACCATGTTTTTTGTGAAACATTGTCATTATACTCTATTTACATTTATGTAAGGTTACCAGTAATAATGGCTTATTTAATTTACAGAAACATTCTTTAATATCTTATCTGAGACTTGCATTTGAAATTGCTTCATTTAAAAACCATATTATAAATAACCTTGTGTTCCCATTACACCAGAAAGTTTCAGACTGAATGCAATAAATTCACAGTTCAATGTTAATAAATGTTGCATAACAACAAAAACAAAACAGTAAAACATCCTTTTGAGGAAACCTAAATATGATTATATAGACTATATTGGAGTTCATCTATTGACCTGTAGCACATGTACTGAGTGTTGGAAAAACTATCTACGTTCATCCTCCAATAAATCTTAGGATGTGATTTACATTTTCAATCACATACAATCACATCAATCATTGTACAGTTTACACTGATTAGCCATGGTTCAGTTAAGAACCATGGCTAATACCCAAAGATGCTAGGAGTCCACCGGTTGGATATGGACGTCTTCACACGTCACTCTGTGATGTCACACATTGCCATTGATGTCCCAGACGAAGGATAAAGGGAAGTCCTTCATCTCTTGTTGGAAGACCTTGTCAAACCTCTCATTCTGGGCCACAGTGAAATGGTTCTTCCAGTCACCGATGGTGCCTAGTTGTTGATTAAACGGTTAGATATTGAGTGATATAAATGTAGGACAAGGGACTAAAAGTAAAATATACAAATATGTCATGGCTGGACCATTAACCCCTAAGAACTGTAGCCTACCATTTGAAACACACACATCGGATCTCGAATTTATAATTTCATGCTGCACCAAGATGTCCATACCTCTAATGATCACTAGAGGGAGCTTGTGACCATTGTTGACTATTTGAAGCACTAGTAAAAATCTACACTCTGGAGCATCCTTACCTTAATTAATATAAATCCTTTAGTCTTTCACAGACTGGAATTTAATTAGCTTTTTTATTGATCACAAAACCATAACCATAAACCGTGTTTATCTGCAGGAGGACCTAATATGGAGGCAAAGATGCTACAGAGTCAGTTAAAGTTCAGTAGCGCTTTAGGTAGGGCCTAGTGTTGATTTTGTAGCAAAAATTAAGCTGGGCCCCGTTTAGTTTCGTAATAATTGGATCTCTACACGAGGACCTACAGTATATCTGTACGGTCTTGTGTTTCTGTAACGGTGATCATTTGGTATACTGCATTTCCTCTGTCGTCACTTTAGCACTATGGAAAGGTAAAACACCTTTCCTCATGAAGGACCCCTGGTGGTGATCCAGGAGATCGTCCGATATTAGCTCGTAGTTGGCCTGGGGGATCTTCTTCATGTTTTGGAAGGTGCAGTGCTTCACAACGTCGGCAAGCTGATCCCCTGTCAACTCCTTACCCAGAAACTCAGAGATCCTCCTCACAGCTGAATGCAAATCCTGAACGGAAACTCGTGTTAAGAGATATGGATACATGCTGTAATTAGAGAATTTCACATAATGCTTCCCAGAATCCATGGCAGATTTAAAATCATTTAGTTACCTACTTGAACCATGTTTTCATACGTTATGAAGAGGATGTTAATCTGGTCCTTATGAGAGTACCACGTCTTTATGTGGTCAAACCAGGAGTTCCCATACACTGCAATGAAACCACATAACGCACTGTCATCTGTGTTGACCTACTGGTAACCTCAAGACAAGCCCCGTGTTGACGTAAATTTGTTATTACCATTCCCTTTCATGAATTTGTCGAAGAAGTTGTTGAAATCAGTCGGTGTCTCCAGCATGGTGGCAACTTTGTGGAAGTGGAAATAGGACACGAGGACATCTTTGGGATTTCTTGAAACATAGATCACCTTTAACAAGTTGAAAATGGAGATTAATATAGCAATTCATATTTAATTTGACATTTGAAACCCACATTGACTCAGAAGGTTGCATTGGTTTACAGAAATACAATACAGAAATGCACGGTACAGAATAGTGGTTTACGTAATATCTACGCCTTTACAGGCACAATACATTTAGCCTCTTTTCCCAGGCTTTGCAAATAAAAACTGCAATATAATAGCGTCATTGTCAACATTCCCGAAACCCCCCCCCCCCCCCTCTCACCCCTGCAGCATAATCTAAAACAGGACATACACAAGACCTATACAATTGCGTATGTGTATATGAAAGCCAAGGTCTGTAAAACAAATTGAATTCAGACCCAGTCCCGGTGCTCCAACAGGTCAGTTTATATACTGTACCAAATTTAAAAGGTCATATGATCATACAACATCATGCCAAGAATTGTTTTTTCAGTACAGTATAGAATTGTGCTTAACCAAAAACAGACTTTGAATTTCCTCTAAAATAATGAAGTCTTTCTCTCACTCTGCAGTCAAGATTATATCACGTGTTTCCATGATTTTAACTTGACATTGTATGACATTTTGATTTGCAGAACCATGTCATTGAATATTAAACGAGATTAAGGACATCTCCTTTCCTTCGTGCCAAATGGTGTTGTACAGTACTTGACATAAAAATGCAATAGGTGTTCTATAAGAGCCTTAATGGCTAAGTGTATAATTCATCAATTTACTGTAAAGATGATCAATCTATACTCAAGCTCCCTATATGTTCGGTCAAAAGCCTTTTGGAAATCAATAAAACATATAAAAGTTGATTGATGATCTTCAGGTCTGTCTCAGATAATAGATTTCAACTATGTATACAGGCTATATGGCCAATACAAGCTTGCAGAATCCAAACAGGCAGAACTATTAGTAACGATTCATTTTGCACTTGCAGTTTAACACTAGAACGGCCACAATTGTCATTAACGTATGTATATTCTGCACACTTAACACCGAAGGCAGGCTGACCTTTCCCTTCCTCTCCCTGAGAACGAGCGGCATGAACTTATACGGCAGGTGAGAGACCCTCAGTCGGGGGGAGGGGGCTGCCACAAACTCCTTCCCTTTTCCGATCAGCTCGATCCAGGGAAACAGGTCTGCGTTCGGCTCGTCCGTGGAGGCTGTGATGTCGCCTTTGGCCTCTATGAGCCTGAGGATCTGCTGCATCCAGATGGTGCCTGTCAATCACAGCGGCTACACGTTAGCACAGCATCTGCCTCAATCCCACCCCCAACAGACCCATGGAATCAGAGTGTGGTGGGTTATGGGCCCCTTTGTGTTCCTTATGGAAACTCCACAAAGGCGTCATTCATCTTCAATAAAGCATCTAATGTGCTAAACGAAAGGGTATCAAAATTCAAACTGCCCAGGGGCCACTTGGCTTACTGTATCACAGCACGTATACAAGACAAATCCTTCAGATCATTGCGGGTTTATAAAGCATCAATATGTCATCTGCGATAAATTAAAATGAGTTATCACAGTCTGGCTGATAAATATCTGTTAAAATCAGTTTAAATGCACAGTGTATATGAGGATTCATTTAGAAACGCTGATTACTAATTACTAATACATCTCGTCCCATATTCCACACTTTATGCCACTGTCCCGTCTTCTCCCAGTATTGGCTACGATGCACCTATCTGATGTGAGTTTAGTAGGTTGGTGTTTGGTTTCTATTGCTCCAAATAGAAAACCGGGCCCACAACATTCCAGCTATATATGGATGCGAGAAATATTTTCAGGACAAAACCACACTGTTTTCATAACTGACCATCACTGTCAGTTACACCCACAGCACTCACTGAGGCCATCTGAGGTCAAATAGAAGCCACCAAGGCACTATAACATAAAGGCAGCAGTGTTCCCCACTCACCTGATTTTGGATATGTAATGACAAATACGTCAGAATCGCTCAGCTCCCAGTTGTGGATCTGGTCCACCTCGTCTGGATCGTGGATCCCCTGGATCAGGTTGAAGCCCTTGTGTGGCACCAACCGAAATTTGCCTACCTGCTTCTCAGAGGGATCCATCACCACTGAGATTAAGACGCAAATGTCATATGGGCAATGCATTTACTCATTTAGCATTCTATTGATACTATCAATTAAAGTGTATTAATCCTGTAGCACCTGAAATTACTGTTTTACAAAGTAAAAATAAAACATTAATAGCAATAAAATATAGCACAATCAAAACAGCAAAAAAACACTTAAACCGATGTATAAAACATTAAACGGAACACAATTACTTTTTTTTTTTTTTAAAGTAAAGTGAACATTATAAATATATACTGTAGCGATCTGAAATGAATGCAGTTTTTAACAAGTTTATTAATACAATGCGCTTTTTGTCCTCTTACCTGTCAGGAAGATATGTCCACTCGTTTCGAATACGGAACGTATTGGTTCGTTGATATTTTTAAATCCCTCACCGCGGACATGAGGAAAGACCAAATATGTTCACATGAATCTACATAAATGAGACTACAGGTTCCCACCTCTTTTCGGTTCCGGAAAGCACAGATCTCAGCTGGACGCGCGGTTTTACGCAACTAGAATTTGCTTGCTGCACAAGAAAAGCAAAGTGGTCGGTCGTCGTACTTCTCATCACAAGAACAAGGAGATCAGCGATAAGCGAATAATTCAAGTTGGTCTTTTAATCGGTTTCGCCCTGACTGGACCGAGCCACGGATTGATAATCCTATGAAGTCGACCTACCTGTTAGACAACATTTGTCTGATGAAGATATAACCAAACTCGAATATACATGAGAATATACAAATATACAGTAGAATAGCTAATAGCGACACACGGAAAAATCATAACCCAGGTCCTACTTTTTGTTGCCCCCTACAACAAACAGCATAATTACACACAAGTTCATCCAACAGTTTTTTAGGTTTGTACCGAAAGAGTACATCTAGTAGTAGCAACATCTGGTATTACCATAAAGGTAAGAGTATAGCGTGCAAACTGCCTATATCACCACTAAGCAGATGTACGAAATGTTGCCGTCTCTGGGAGAACAATGCAATCTTAAGATTTGCACATTTGGTTAATCAACACAGCTGCAGTTAGATTTATATCAGATAATTTGCCAGATTTTTTCACTAGCGGAAACAAATATACTAACTGTCTACATTTCAGTTGAGGTCTTGTGGTTTCGGTTCGTGTGCCTGTGTGTGTGTGTGTGTGTGTGTGGTTGTACATACATTTATCTGATCAATTGAAAGCCACTGTTGATAAGACAGGCATGTTCTTTATTTAGTGAGCACACCTTAAAAACGCCTAGCACTTCATATGGCCTCCGATCAGACACACAAGACAGCTCGTGTAAAAATATACAATTTATTGAATTTTTTTTTTTTATATTTCTGGTGAGAATAAACGGATACAAATCTAAAATGTACATTCTGTTTCATGGAATCCTTTCAGCCCGTAGGACGCTGGAGTCCAGGATTCGAATCTGAGAAAACAAATGCACACAGCGGTAACGTGTAAATCAAATGTAGTCAAAGTTTGCACACGCATTAACGTCATGGAAATTCCAAGGACTTTTCTTAAAGTCAAGGACTCAAAATCTTTACGGTAAAACACTGGATAAACCTCCTTATTTCGACATAATCTTGTTCAGACAACCAACGAGGATCAGATTACATTCTAGGAGAGAACACGAGATCCCAGTTTACTTTAGATGTTTGTTTATACCAGGCTCAGACATAGAATAAACCTGCCTCAAGAATTCTCCTCGAAAAATAATTGGCAGCTGTTATCATTCCGCAAACGGATGAGTAGGCGGGATGAGAGACAGCAAGCAAACAAGATGATCATCTCAAAACGGTAACTCACTTGTTTTTCCTCGGCGGACAAAACGCCACCCGCCGCCACCACTTGGTACTGTGTGTGCTTCAGGTGGCTGGGAAGCTTCGCCAGTTGACGGATGGCGTCTGCGTGGGGCAGCTTCCTGGCGTCTGCAGCAGAACACCCCGGGTCAAGGACCAGGAGACACAGGCGCCCCTTGTCTTTCTCTGCTACGCCCACCACGGTTCGGCTGTGACCTGGGGGGACAGGAACACACGCCCTAAATATGCTACATTTCCACACACACACACACACACACACACACTTTACAGAAAAAAAAAAGCCCAGAACAGCTTTAGATAATAATAAAAAGGGATCCGGTGATATAACAGGCACAACAGTAGAGTTGCCATGGCGACAGTGGAGCAAGTCCAGGTACCTTGGTGCTGCAGGTAAAGTGGGGGGCGACAGGTCCGCACGACCCGGGGGGGCAGTCTGCTGGTTCCGCTGGACTGGGAGAAGTACTGCTTCACCCACTCAAACAGCCTGGGGTGGGTCGATCCCGGGCCGGTGGGCTTGTGGAAGTCCACGATGCGGGCCCTGCGGGCACACAAGGAGGTGTGATTCCGGAGGCCCGCGTGCAGCAGGCCCGCGCACGCTCTGATGTTAATCCAGACCTGATTCCCAGAAAAGTGAGGAGAGAGTACATCTCCGTGGCACCGATCCAGGCCCTTGTTCCCTGCAGCCGTCTGTTGAAGTGGGAAGCTCCTTGTGGGTCCAGCCCTCCTTCCCAAGCCCCCTCTATCATCGCCTGTATCCGTGGGATACTGGGAACAGCCTTGTCTGGGGAAGAAACACCACAAGGGAAACAAACATAGTGCGCACACAGCTAAAATAAAACACTTCATGTCTGGTCAGGTCTCTCTTGTTTACACTGGGACTGAAAATGTTCTTTGTTTTGATGTGTTTGGAATGGGAGGCTGGTCCTTGTTTAAAATTAGCAAGTAACTGTTTACACACTTACACACACACACACTTACACACACACACACACACACACACACACACAGAGTTCACAGTAGTTCGCCAACTGGAACACATCTGCAATGCGACCGACGAGCATGTTTTGACAGGTGCACCAAAGTCCACCACGACTTAGGACTAATGTGCACCTGGTGCACAGGGCGCCAGGAGGTGCCTACAGAAGACTCTCCAGTGCACACCGCACTACAACCACCCTTCCTCCGTTGGGAGGTCTTCCAGGGTTATGTGCCTCGACCGCCGTCTTTTGGGTGTCTACAGTGTGAGGCCAGGAGCACGCCCGGCAGAAGCTGATCCATGCCATTATTGGCTTCGTAAACCGCCATTACTCCGGGCATCTTGTGGTATCTAGACGTATACTTGGTTCATCGATAGGTGCCCTGAAAGACGGAGCGAAGCTTGCAGCAGTAGGTAGCGCTGGCAAGGGTTTCCACTACAAGAGGTGGCATGCGCCCTCTGTTGCGATATGCCACCTCCCTAAAAAGATTATGCCTTCACATGCCTTGAATCATTGCAAGCGTTAATTCCAAGATAAATATTTTGGAGGGAAAAGTACAACTTGCTTTTAGGTCGAAAGATTAAATGCATTTATAATGCCAGGTGTTCCAAAAGTTCCTCCTGTCATTAGTCAACGCTTTCTTTTTACATAAATAG
This sequence comes from Percopsis transmontana, assembly GCA_025447815.1. Lineage (NCBI taxonomy): Eukaryota > Metazoa > Chordata > Actinopteri > Percopsiformes > Percopsidae > Percopsis > Percopsis transmontana. Next base: position 8,271 of record JAOEHI010001890.1, read on the forward strand.
TATATAGAAACTAGGGCTGGGTATTGGCAAGGACCTCACGATACGTTACATATCACGATGCAAGGGTCACGATACGATTATATCACGATACAATAAATATTGCGATATATTGCGATATTCCACGTAGTTCACTGAAAATGTAAAAAGAGAGCTGAAATACGACACATTGCTTTATATTTTTAAGGAGCCGCTGTCATTTTGTCAGCTGCGTCTGTCATGTTGCATCCAAATTTCACTCTACCAGAAATGGGGGCCGTCAATTGTAGGCAACTAGCCGTACTGCAACATCTAGTAGTTGTAGTTCACACACCGTTTAAAACGCGAATCTTTAAAAAAAATTTTTTTTTTTTATTTCGCGACATATTGCTGTATCGATTTCTTTGCACAGCCCTAATAGAAACACAGTGTGAAGGCAATCGTGGTCCTCCTGCTCCTGTTTGAGACCCTGGGGTCCAAAGGGAGCATTCAGGACTACTAGGGGGAGAGAGAATATTTTTGCTTAACATGTTTCGTGTTCATGTTTGCACTCAACCCTGCTGAGTACCTGGTGGCAGACACTCAGCAAAGGTGTCCGTTTTGTGTAGGGAGGACAGAAGCATCTGGAAGTTTCTGTAGCCGCAGCCCCAGCCTTTGTCCCCGGATGAAGAGCAGTAGTGGTCCGTCTCCGCACTTAACCACACGTGGATACAGTCTTTGGCCTCCGTCTGGTAGTAGTTGTACAAGGCTTCCAGCACCCCTACATTGATATGGACATTAATTAGGCCTGACAAAACCTGATTTTAAAAGCTCCACCTCTACGATTTGCTGCGCTTTGCCGATTAGTCTGTGAACTCTGAGCAGGAAACCGCTTAAGCCATGCAGGCAATCAGCGCCCGGGACGCTACTTGAGCTTGGATTTGGAAAATAGCCCCCACGTGGTCCTTGTTAGTTATGGTTGAACGCAGTCCAATTATTTGCTAGTGCCTGTGTTTGACAGTCAAATGTTTGTTGTTCCGATTAGTTGAAGGTGGTCCAATCGCCTGGTAATGGTTTGACTTACGCCTGTTGCCATCGCCTCTATGACAAACAACTTTGAACGGAGAGTTTCCAGACTGAGTGGCAGAGCACAACTAATCGTGGAGCTTGCAAAATCAGGATGGTTTTACCAGGTTAGACATTAATCTCAGGTACATGTAATCATTAATCAATTAGTCTGGGGAAGGACAAAGGACACGTAGCCGTGATAATCCATGGATTATTCCAGATGCGGGTAGGTCACGCACGTTTGTTTCATAGATAAAAGGACAAGATGTGGACGGGCCTGACATTGTGTGGTGAAAGGGAGACTTGAATAAGCTATTACTGCGCCATTTTATCAGGACAAATATGATCAAGTCAAGTCCATTCTTTAAAGCAGTCGAGTCAGTTGAGTCTTACAGCAGACGGGTCCAAGTCGAGTAGCAAGGCCAGATCTTCATGACCCAAGTCTCAAGTCTACAGCTCCGGTAAGAGGAGGGGTAGGAAACATGAGAGCCTATGAGCTTCATGAGTTTCAAATCAGAACAACGGATTTGGAACACTGGTTTTAAAACACGGGAGTGTGGGCGTGGTTTGGCTGGACTAGGGGACAGGTGTGGGCAGTTAGTAATCACCTGTCCCTCTTTTAAACAGAAAGTGAGCACAGCTGGGGAGGGAGAGCAAACGTACAGAGAGCAACCTTGCGGGAGCTCTCGGGGGGGAAATAGACAAGGCAGGCAGGCAGGCAGGCAGTGAGCAAGTCCTGCAGTTACTACGTATACACCGGGCAGTGTTTAAGACCCAGGAGTGGAAAGTGTATGAATAAAGCCGTGCAAACACACTGATAACCCAACAAACCCGTGTGGACAGTGAGTGTGTGCCACATGTACCTTTAAAGTGTTATTGAACATTTCGTAAAACGTTTTGACCTGAAGCCCACACGCTCTTGGTAGGGATGAACTATTCCTTTTTTGGTCACTGTATTTAATAAACCAAACTTCTTTACCTCGATTGTTTAACTGTTTCTCACAAACACACTTCTCACATGTCCCAAACGGCACAGTGTATGTTCTGTCCAGTGGCACTGAATGCCTGGCCTACCCTTTTAAATACAATTAAAACTGACGCAAGCTTGTTGAACTGCCCCGATCATGATAACAATTCAACCCCCCGCCCCGCCCCACTGCCGTACCCTGTGTTCGGGTGGAACCATCATCCACCCCAGTGGCCAGAGCCTCCATCATCTCCGCCCTCTTGCTGTGGAAGTCGGCAGGGGCCAGGAGGCCCCGGGACACCTCCTTCTCCAGGGTCCTCTCTAGCTGCCTGCGGTAGCCCCCACTGCCGTCTACTCCATAGCGCCTCTGTGTACACACACACACACACACACACCATGTACAAATAGTGGGTGGAGTGGGGCGGGAGCCGACGGAGATGAGCGCGGGGGCACCACACAGACCTGGAGGATCTTGAACTCCTCCGCCTCCCGCTTGGTCTCCTCCTGCTTCCTCCGCTCGTCCTCCTCCCACTGGAGCTGTCTGGCCAGTCTCTGGTCTGCACCGGGGCTTCCTGCATCCCCACAAAAACACCACCCATCGCTCAGGCTGACGCGCATTCACGCACGCACGCACGCACGCACGCACGCACGCACGCACGCTGTGGCGTTGGAGAGCGAGGAGTGGACAGCAGGCTTTGTAAAAACCAGGAAACTAGTTCGTACAGATGTAATCGTCGCCCCCTTCCCCCACTACAGGGTGGATTGGGCTTGGGGCCTGGAAAATACAGTCAGAATGGCTCATGTTGTCGACCTACTAGGATACATTCCGGAGGAATTCCAACCAATATACGAGTCTAATTGAGTCAGGGTTCAGCAGCTCGACGCCGGGGCGGCGGTGTTCAATTATTCAAATGTCAGCCAACCACGCGGGGGAGGGCTGGAGAGTTCAGACGGTCACTTCCCAGCACAAAGGGAGGGACAAAAGTCTCAACGGGGTGAGGCTTTTGTCCCTCACCTGGATGAGAAACAGGTTCCTGTACATTTTCCAATTGTCTTGGTGAGCTTTTAAATGAGTCTTACTTCACCTCATAACAATAATTAGGCACATTTTATTTGTGGTTAACTCCTATTGGAGAAATGTCTTTAACCAAAATATATTTAAATAAGTATTTTCACACTTTCCTAAAAATTGAGCACAAATAATTGGAACCTATCATGGTCCAACATGCAATCTTAACCGGTGTTTGAGTGTGTGACCGTATGGGTGAGGGAGGTTGTGATCTATGAACAACTTCTATTTTCAGACTCGCGGGTTAGAACTTTTGAAATCCAATTGCTTTAACAAACCTTCGTCCCGCAGCTGTATTGCCACCACAGCAAACTCTACTGCTTGTTGCTGCAAGGCATAAGCCTTGGCAAGTACGTGAACATAAACTATAGTATATAATAAACCAGATTTGAGGATGATTAATAACCTTTGGGAATCCACCTGTAACTTTAAATGTGAGGGTGCAAAATCATTGGGATTAAACCCAGTTATGACATGTGGTTAGCACGCCTCCCCCTTATGCTCAAGCGGATCTAGGAGCTCAATGCAAGTGTTCTAATCACTGGTGATAGAGGCTTGATATGAAGAGTCAGTAAACAAGAGGAAGGTTTATTTGACCTTTGTCACTGAAAGACCTTTGGAATACGAAACCTTGAAATAAACTGAAAGGAACGCCCACACGACAGACCTCGCAGTAAGTGGATGTTACACTGTCCCATCTCACCTGGCACAGTACCATCACCAAATATCAAGACTTTGACCAAGGCACCTGACTGACACCATCAGCCTTAGAGCCTCGCGGGTGTGTCACAGAAAGGGACATTCAGATTAAACGTGCAAATTGCTGACCCCGCCCGCCGCATGGTGGAGTGCAAACCCTCAGCAATCCTTAGCGACTTTCGTGTCGCTAAGGATGGGCGGAGTTATATCCATTTGGTCTGGCTATTGTTTTGGTGAGGACAACCGATAATTTGCACCGGGATGTTTTGCTTCGTGCAATTAGAAGAAGAAGAAGAGCAGTGAGAAGCAAACCTGATTAGTCAGTTCTACTCAGACTACAAACAGTAACCAGCACACTTCCGATACCAAAATCTTGTGCAGTTACCTACAGATTCTGTATTCACATGCAGAGATCTGTATGACTGGTCCTGAAGTGAACGGCTAGTTTTAAAGCCTCCTTCACAAGCATTTGTTTTATTGGATAACAACCCTGAACTGCACTTTAAAGATTAAAGATAATCTTTAAGTTAACAATGATAATACAAAATAGAATAATGGAATAGAATAAAATAATAGAAAACGGAATTACTGTAAACCCACAAAGCGTAGCAAAGGGCGAAAGTGCACTGGTAACAGGACTCCCCGATGGTTCAAATGTTGTCCGAAACGCATCAGAGCACCGTGGCCTTTTATTCTGTGAGCAAAGAGGAGCAGAGGTAGGCAGGCTGTAGTGGTGGTGGTGGACATTAGACATCAGACCAAGCAGCACCATAAACTGCCTTCACAGACTTGGATTGGGAGAGAAACCCTGAGCCGTACCTGGACATTACATGGAAGTTCAGGAAATATAAAGCTCGGCCTAAGAAGGTTGTATCTTGGTTCGGAATGGTACTGCTCTTTTTTGCAGTCTATCAAAAAAAACATAACGCTGGAAGTGAAACTTTCATCAGGCTGTCATCGAGATTAAAAAAATTTAAAAAATTAAAGAAGCTTGATTTGCCTGTGGCTATAGATGATTGGCTAGCTCAGGCTGGCACACAGCCAGTAGTGTGCCAAACACAAATCCTTCATTGACAACAAAAAACAACATCCTCCTGCTGAAAAGAGTCTACTTGGCAGCCTCAGTCTCTTTTGCTGGAGGTAAATACTATAAAAACAGTGATTACCTGTCAGTAAAACATTATCCCTGTGCTCCATGTGCACAGCGGACGAGTTCATCGTTACACTACCTGCGTTGCCTGTGGCAGTGTTGTCCAGGTGGAGCCACACATGTTGCTGCAGAGAGGCACTGTCCCGGCACACCGCGGGACACATGGGACACTCACTACCCCCCGCTGACAAAACACGGAAGGAAACATGGCGAGAGTCACCTTTCATGGAGGGTAGAGTGATAATACAGACTTTTAAAAACTAAATTTGGTCGTTTACAATTAGATTAGCGGACAAAGTAGGGGTTAGACTTCTTGCTCAAGGATGCTTACAGGTACAGCAGGACAACTCCAGGGCACGAAAACCATGCCCTCTAATTTAAAAAGGCCCAATATAATTCAAAGTTCTGTCATTTTGGACAGACTTTTTCTCCCTTTGAGCTGAACAGTTGGTCTTGCACACGCCCTAACTCGATTGGCTATGTGAATGGGAGTAGGAGGCTGTGTCAGAGGTGGTTTTTTACCATCCAGATATGATGTCAGAGGCCAAATCTCATTGGCTCTATGCAATGATTCTTTTTTTTCCGAGGAAGCTTGTCTTAATCACATGTTAAACCGAGTAAAAAATTATTCCAGCCAGGCTTTTCAGACCACACAGTTACAATTTAACGATAAGGGACCTTTAACTCACTTTATGATCCATCCAATACATTTACCTTGATAGAAATGAACAAGTTGTACAAACCAGAAATTAATTTTCATCTCATGAATCAACCCCCGAGACAGCTTTTAAACTGAGACGAAATATGAAAAAGTCCAAAAGGTACCCATTAGCATTAAAAACACCACATTACCGGTACCAGTTATTACCTACTGTATGCCCTGGCTTTTCTCAGTATTTCTCTACAATTAGGTCATTTAGCAGACGCTTTTATCGAAAGCGACTTACAATTACATGCTGCTATTACATGACTTGAACCCACAACCTTCTGGCTGGGAGTCAAACACCCAGACCACTAGACTATCCTGCCCCTTTCTAGTGCTGTGCAGTCAATAATTCCAACTTTGAACTTTAAGCTAAATATATTTTATGATCACAGAAGTGATTTCATGAAGTGATAAAGAACAGACCCCTCCTTTCTTTTATCAATAGTGAAATATATAAAGAATCACACCCTCCAGTGGCTGTTCTGTGATCTACAACTAACAAACAACTATCATGTTGATTGCTTATTCTCTGCAGCTAATAATACCGGCTCACACAGTGCTTTGTTCGTTACTGAGAAGTAGCTATCTTAGGCAACCCAAGAAATAGATACGCATTGTTTTGATTGTTCCTAATATACATGCTCGTTTGACTGGGTTGATTTTGTTCTTCAGTCTATTTGAAATGCTAGCATGGTCATCAACTGCCATAACAATGCCAAGAAAATGGAATTTTGTTGTGTAAAAGAATGCTCAGCAAACCTTTAAGGCTGGTGGTGACATCCAAGCTGAAGCTTGTCTTTGTGGCTTTTAAAACACAATGCCAACTAATCACTCTGACAGCTGTAAGCCGACTAGATCATTTCCAATAGGCCTACGGTGTGTACAAGACCACGAGGCAGGTTATTGTGCCGTAACGGTACCTTTAGCAGGGCTCTGCTCTTGCAGGTGTAACTCAACGTGTTCCTGTAGAATTACGCTGCTACCACACACCAGCTCACACATCGGGCATGAAAACGTGTTTTCTGTAACAGACACACACACACACAACATGGTATAATGCAAAGAGCAGATTAAAAGAAAAACCTCTTAGAGCCAACAAAACAAATAAAGCGGCCTGTAATACTACCTTTTACTGGAGAAGACAGTCTTTGGTGTTTTGCTCTGGTGGGCTTTGGTGTGATTCTACCCAAGTCTGCATCACTACCTTCACACTGTCCTACAGACTCCCGAGGCTTTATGGAAAGACTGCTTGTTGTCCAAACTGAAGAAGTAGTAGCTCCATCAATGTCTGCAGTGCGTCGAGGAGATGACAGCCAGGGTGAAGTTTGGGGCAGAGGATTTCTTGAGATCACATCACTACTTTGTTGGTGGTCCACAGTCGACGAGGAGAACAGGGACACGCCATCACGATTACAGGCTGTTATGTGTTCAGAACTGGCCGACGTGCCTCTATATTGTCCATATTGTGCATCCCCCTTTGTTCCAGAGGAAACCGAACTGTCCGAGGAGCCACAGTTTGACTCGCATGCACCGTGCTTCTCTGGATGTGCTGTGCCGATGTGGTGGCTGAGCTCGTCAAAGGAGACACCAGATAAGCAGCAGAGTGGGCAGCTCGGCTCGCTCTCAACATGGCTCAGGAGTAGATGAGTCTTCATGTCCTCTTCCAACAGCAGCTGTTCGCCACAGATGTCACAGCTCAGCATGGCCGCCGACTTTAGTTAGCCTATCTATGACAGCCACAGAAGCAAACCGGCCTGAGAAAAGAAAAGTTTAATTGGGAATATTAAAATGATGCATTCTAAAGAAACTAAGATTTATGTGGTTGTGCGTGCACGTGTGACTATTACCTGGATACACAGAATAACCGACATGCAATACGCCTAGCCAGTAATGTTAGCCACTAAGCACTGTTTGAATCTAATTCATTCCATTGGTCCGTAGTTTTTCATATTCTTATTTACTCACTGGCGCTACAATGAACCGAGTCTGTGCAGAAAGTAAACCTCGCAGTGTGCGGTGCTGTATTTGGTTCTAATAAGTCCCTTATTATGCTTTCGACTAGTACAACGAGCTTTCATAAACCATAATAAGCAAGCTTGTGTCACCTGATGGATTTGACGTCAGAGGTTGTTGATCCGACGGGCTGCTGGGTAATTGCTGAGCGGACGCCATATTGCAGCCAGAGGTTGTCATAAACAATCACAAGCATCTGTAATAAGTCTGTTCTTAAATGGGTGAGAAGAAGTTATTTACTAATAATGACGCGATAATATGTTTATTTATACAATTCAGAAAATTGATTTACTCGGAATTTACCCTGGAGGATGTGTTGAGCTGGCGGGGCCAGGCTAGGTGTTAGCATCAGGCTATTAGTACCATATTTACTATTGTTCTTACATAACAGTTTATTTTATAGAATCTTAAAATTATATTTTTTAATCATTTGGTAAATATCTGACCACTTTCATTGCTTGATATATGCATATTTAGCCTACTAATAGACCCGTGCTAGTCTGTCAGAAGTTAGCATGCAGCTAGCCATACCAGTACCAGGCCCACCGTAGAGAGATCAGGTGTTGTGCAGAATAGTTCTTTGCTCTTTACTGTGTTTTAACAACTGTATTTTTTAACCGTTCACCTTGGTATCCCCACGCTGCTGCTATCAATATAATTTCCCCTCGTGGATTAGTATTAAAATGTATGTTACAACAACAGGAAGACTAACACAAATCTAAATTGTCTTCTGAAGTTGTCATATTTATAATTTTTGGAGCCTATTCCAGAGGACATCAACGAATGAATTGTTACGTTGCCGACAGGACTGTTGTTTTTTTATGAGGCAAAAGCAGTTCGCACTTTTCTTAACAACAATCTCGTCGGGGGGAGCCATTTCTGCAAGACAGTCCCCTCGCCGATAATGCCTCAATGCAACCTAACTAGAGGGTGTGTCTTCCTTGATGCCCCCCATAGCTTCGAACTAATTTGTTGATGATGGACTTTAATCAGATCAGATCTTATTCGTTGTGTAGCTTGGTGGTAACAGCTGGTTGTTTACTGTGTCTGCTCAGACGACATGGCTAGCCCAGGGAAGGACAACTATAGGATGAAGAGCTATAAGAACAAAGCACTGAATCCTCAGGAGATGCGCCGCAGAAGAGAGGAAGAAGGAATTCAGTTACGCAAACAAAAGAGAGAAGAACAGGTAAAGATAATGTGTGCTGTTCAGGCATATCATCAATAACATGCTACTGTGTGTTCTCTTGCAGGGTTTACACCACACTTTAAAAGAGGTTTTGCTGTTGCAGACAAACGCATTTGTGTTGTCGGTAGCAAATCATGTCTGTCACACGTGGCACCGTTCTTATTCCCTTCATGAGCAGCAGTAGTAGTAGTGCCAACCTGGGACCAACCTAAGCCAGGGATCGGGCCTTTTCAGCATTTTTCAGACAATTGGTCAAGTCGATCAGGTGGACATCATCAGTGATGTAAACGCCTTCAGGACCTGCCATTAGCACATCATCTCCACGTAAACATGACTCTTGGCTGACAACACGCTAGGTAGCCAATAACGGCAATGCGGTATTGACTGACGAACACAGTTTCTATAAGCACCCCTTGATGTTTTATATAGCAAGAACAAACCATGTGTTAAGCCCTGTGCGTCAAAACCCCAGAACGTAGCCAAAGCCCGCTCAGTTTTCAATGAGCAGGCCACAATCGGTTCTGACCTAGAATTGAGCTGTCCCTGACATTTTCATTGTTAGAAATGATTGACGCAAAAAGGGGAAAAGTGTGATTATCTATCTTCAGATAACACTGCAGACACCTGGCTTTGCCCACATCTCCCTAATCATTCTTTCCTAGGCATTGGTCATCTACTTCAGCTTTCATTCATGGTCCAGATAATTAAAAATAAAGTATACGTAATGTTTTATTTCTAAAGTCGTCTGCTGTAAGCCTGGCCCTAGCTGAACTTCATAGGTTACGCTAGCGAGCACCACATAATGTATGACTATTGTAGTAAAGGTTTAATAAGGATATTATGTCAGTTGCTGTCATATATCCTCATGGATATAGGGTCAGGGATATATTCAGTTTTCCTCACCTGCCTTGTTTGGCTTTACTCTTGTGTTTGTTTTTTCTTTTCTTTTCCCAATGAACTGCACCCAGACACTAGCCACCACCCAGAGTTAGACTAAACAAAAGCTTGAACTGCACCCAGCTCATAGTGTTCAGGCTGCCACCGTATGTGGATTGGCTCATTTCATTGTTTCTTTTTGCGAGTGGCGTCATGTTGAGTCGCGTCTCCAAACTCGCCAGACCTCTTTTAATTGAGTTCCATCTACATTACAACAGCACCACACCAACCACCCACCTGGAAAGCCGTTTTGTTCTGAAACAGGCCTTTTGCTCCTTCGGGTCCTTCCTTACATACTGTGGAGCTTCTGTAACACCTTTTGTCCCCACAGCTCTTCAAGAGAAGGAATGTGTGTGTGCCCCCTGGAGATGAAACCATGCTGGAATGTCCCATCCAGGATCCAGATGTCAGCTCCACCGTACCTGTCGCAGGTGTAAGTGTCACCTCCTCACCCCCAGGCCTGACCTTAATCACAAGCCGTTGTTCACAGATGAAGCTATTGTGCTGAGTTACTGCGCGAGTCTGCGCGTGGTTCAAGTGTTTGTATGTGCCCGTCGTTCGTGTAGGAAGGGGTCATAACCCCGGACATGATTCAGATGATCTTCTCAGAGGATGCAGACCAGCAGCTTTCTGCCACACAGAGATTCCGGAAATTACTCTCCAAAGGTTTGCAGCATATTCTGTCTCATATTGTTCTGTGAAACATTGTGTGTCTTGCAAGGTCAAGTGAATTGAGTATGGTGGAACATAAGCTCTTTGATTACCTTTCCATCATGCAACGAAACAGAAACAGTTGTAGCTGTGCTTGTAGGTTAATGAAGCTCTCTGGGCTTTTTGTATAGTCAGTTTAGTATCATGAGCTGGCCCAAGGTGAATAGGTTTAGCTCAGACCGCTGCCAGATGCGTTAAAGCAACACGCTTCTGTAGTGCGAAGGGAAGATGTCCTCTGAGCGAGAGGTTAGTGATGCCGTCTCCTCCGCAGAGCCCAACCCTCCCATAGATGAGGTCATCGCCACTCCCAGGGTGGTCAACCGCTTTGTGGAGTTCCTCCGGAGGAGCGAGAACTGCACCCTTCAGGTGAGGCCTCCAGATCCATAAACGGTGACATCCTTTGTGGGTCTTCTTGACACGGTCACGTTGAAGAAGTTGGATGGTTCTCATGACGGTCCCAGTAACTGTGTGTGTGTGTGTGTGTGTTAGTTTGAGGCTGCCTGGGCGCTCACCAACATCGCCTCCGGGACGTTCCAGCACACCAAGGTGGTCATCGAGACAGGAGCCGTGCCCATCTTCATCGAGCTGCTCAACTCAGACTATGAAGACGTCCAGGAACAGGTGAGCTAGCATGATGTCACCGTATACTCATCCCGAGTCATCAAAGTTCCATTTAAGATGGTAGAATAGGCAACCTAATGCAAGAAAGGAAAGCATAGAAATACAGTTTACTGAATGCACACACCATGTGCGTGCAAAGAAATAAATTGACCTGAGTAACATCACTGCTTACCCTTCACTGTCCTGGCATTCTAACCCTAATCTAAATGCCACAACACTGCCACCTAGCGGCTAAAACCTATCATAACACCAATTTCTTGGTAGAGGGTGATGGGTGTCGATCAGACGTATTAGCAGGCGATTGGACCACCTTCAACTAATCAGGTCAACAAACATGACTGTGATTTTCAAACACAGACCCCTCTACCAACTCAATCAACTGGGCCAACTGAATGGTCCAGTTATTTTAGGCCTGGGCTCCAGTGGTTTTCTGTTGAGTGTATCTAGATTTAGCAGAGTGAAATTAAATGTGTAGCTTTGCCAGACCAAGGTTGTCTCACAAGGCAACAGTTAGATTAGATTAGGAAACTGGGAAAGGTCTTTCCACATTACGTCCAGATCACATAGAAACCGCATCTCTGGTTACCGGACAGGTATATCTATATGGTCAACAGAGAGTAAATCAGGTGCAAATTAAGAAAAGTAGAAAAAAAATTGCTGCTGAATTTTAAAATGACAAACCCAATGTTCTCGGATAGGCTTGTAATCGCAGGAACACTAAATATTTATAAAGGGAATGGTATTTTTTCAATACTTAAATTATAGGGTGCTTTTAGAAAAAAAAGTCAAGCTTTTAATTATATTATACTGTTTTGTATCTTTGATGGTTTATCTGGTTTTGCCGCATGGTTACCACCGCATTTTTCCACACATGAGAAACATAACAACATTTTTCGACAGACACTGTGTTTACTGTGTGGTCGGGTGTTGCGCTTAATGTTTGGCTACCAGCGGTGTGGAACCTGGGGTGTCCGGTGAATAGAGGGTGCTGATTGGTTGGTGTGTTTCAGGCGGTATGGGCGCTGGGGAACATCGCCGGGGACAACGCTGAATGCAGAGACTACGTGCTCAACTGTGGCATCCTGCCTTCTCTACAACAGTGCGTGACATTCCCCTCTGTGTGTGTGTGTGCGTGTGCGTGTGTGTGTGTGCGTGTGTGTGTGTGTGAGAATGCTGGTGTGCACGTCGAATGTCGTCTTGACGACACGATGGTCTGTTTCGTTCCCAGGCTCCTCGCCAAGTCCAATCGTCTCACCACAACCCGGAACGCCGTGTGGGCTCTCTCCAACCTGTGCCGGGGGAAGAACCCTCCGCCAGAGTTTGCCAAGGTAGGGGCCGGGCCTGGCCGGGCGACTTGGTGACGGTAGCATCTAAGAAAAAGATGACTGGGTGAAATAACGTACAATTAGGTAATTTAGGAGCTGATGGGAGGGCTAGGCATCTTGCTCAAGGATGCTTACAAGTAGGCCAACTCTGGGGCTGGAACCCGCGACCTTCCGGCTGCCAGTTGGAACACCCAGAGCAATAGGCTATCCTGCCCCCCGCTAGTCGTGGGCTGCAAGGCAAGGCAAGGCCAGGCAAGGCAAGGCAGACGTCTCTAGGGTTGGGGCACCTCTAGGGTCATCGGTGAGTTGGTTCCAGCGATGTGCCGCGTAGTGCCTAAGCTGCTTCTCCACGTTTGGGGTCCGACAGCGGTCACTGCAGCAGAACGCGGACCAGGTGGCATCACTTATGGTGTAATCCGTCCTCCAGGTATCCCCCTGCCTCAGCGTGCTCTCCAGGCTTCTGTTCAGCAGCGATCCGGACGTCCTGGCCGACGCCTGCTGGGCCCTGTCCTACCTGTCCGACGGGCCCAACGACAAGATCCAGACCGTCATCGACTCGGGGGTCTGCCGCAGGCTGGTGGAGCTCCTCATGTAAGGCCACCACCATCAGCCGCTCTCTAAGAAATGGAGGAGGGGAGGGTGGTTGTGTGTGTGTGTGTGTGTGTGTGTGGGGGGGGGGGTGGATACTAGAAGCTGATCCCTCTATTTCAATATGCGAGAGCCCCTATGCCAGAGGGTCTTAGCCACCTTTATAGCTACGTCTTCCGCATGCACAAACTGGTTCCCATGCACAATACTAGTGTCGTTAACAGACTCCCTGGAAAGAAGGCAGGGGAGGGAGAGGGTGGGGTAGTCGTGAATAGATCCTGGAAGCTGATCTCTTCTGTCCCCCCCCCCCTCCCCAGGCACAGTGACTACAAAGTGGTCTCGCCTGCCCTACGCGCCGTGGGGAACATCGTGACAGGAGACGACATTCAAACACAGGTAGGACTATCTATCTATCTGATCTGCTCACCCCCATACACTGTATAAAGATTTTCTGTTGTTTTACTGACTTCCATGGCTTTATGTGTGTGTGTGTGTGCGTTCCAGGTTATTCTGAATTGCTCTGCGTTGCCGTGTCTGCTGCACCTCCTCAGCAGTCCCAAGGAGTCCATCCGGAAGGAGGCCTGCTGGACCGTGTCCAACATCACAGCGGGGAACAGAGCTCAGATTCAGGTGAGGACCTTCTGCTGCTCCGGGGTCCGGAGGAACCTCCACCATGAAACGGGTTAGCTGATGGGGAAGTTGTGTACAGCTGGTTACTAACGTCAGCCGCCTCTCCTCCCTTCCCTGGCAGACGGTGATCGACGCCAACATCTTCCCGGTGCTGATCGAGATTCTCCAGAAAGCAGAGTTCCGCACCAGGAAGGAGGCAGCGTGGGCCATTACCAACGCCACCTCCGGGGGCACTCCTGTGCAGATGAGGTACGGCCAGAGCCTGCTGTAGTTTAAAAAGTCTTACGTGAAGCTTGCTTTTACTGGAGACATGCACTGCACTCCCCTGGATGCAAACCTGTGGACTCATTTACTCATCATATTCACTCTATCGATAGATAGATAGATAGATAGATAGATAGATAGATCGATCGTATCCTAATTCTTTGTCTAGTGGGAGGTTTCACCTTTATGTTGTGTTGTTGCTTTTCTGCTGTCTTTCTTTGTGCACCTTGTTTCCTGGCCTCAGCATGACCCCTTGGTCCCCTTGCGTCTCCAGGTACCTGGTTTCTCTGAACACCATCAAACCCATGTGCGACCTGCTGACCGTCATGGACTCCAAGATCGTCCAGGTGTCCCTCAACGGGCTGGAGAACATCCTGCGGCTCGGCGAGCAGGAAGCCAAGCAGAACGGAACGGGCATCAACCCCTACTGCGCTCTCATCGAGGAGGCGTACGGTACGAGCCCTCTTAGGTCTCCTATGTGACACGTCGGAGAAGCTGCTTGATAACTTGATTTGATGCTTGATGACGTGTAATGCCAGTGTTTATCCACTAGATGGCCGTTTATCCTAAGATCCAACAATGAAAAGTCTGTCTGTCTGTGTGTGTGTCTGTGTGTCCAGGCCTGGATAAGATTGAGTTCCTGCAGAGCCATGAGAACCAGGAGATCTACCAGAAGGCGTTTGACCTGATTGAGCATTACTTCGGTGTGGAGGAGGAGGATGCCAGCCTGGCCCCGCAGGTGGACGCCAGCCAGGGCCAGTTTGTCTTCCAGCAGGCAGAGGGTCCCATGGAGGGCTTCCAGCTCTAACGTCCCCGCCCACACACACACACACCCACACACACACACACACACACACACACATGCGCGCACCCTTCCTGAGGTCTGAGTCCAGCCCCGGAGAGAGCTCCCTCTAGTGGGACTGTGTGGGGGAAACCCATTGCTCTCTCCCCTCCTCTCTGAGAGAGGAGAGGCAGAGAGGTGTGCGCATAGAGAGACACAGAGAGGCTCTGGTGGCGGGCTGTGTGTACGGGGAGCCGGTGGGACTGTTGACCTCCCAGTAGCCTTGGCGTAAACCTGCTCCCCGTTGGGAGGCGACGGAGACGACGTGTTTTTTGTGTCCTGATTTCCTGTGAGATTCTGGCGGTCATTATAAATGAGTATATAATGAGACTTTTGTTTGTTTTTACAGTTTGAAACCTTTCATATCCCTCTCTTTTGAATGTGAATCTACCTCTGCTGTTCTTTCAGAAAGAGAAAAGAAAAGACGATGCCAAGGCGTCAAAAGTATCACACTTTAAATAAACTAATGATTTCTTTAAATTGCCGACATCCAATCATCGGGTTCCATCCCTCCTGTTTAGGGACGCACCGACCTATCGGCCGATAAAGGTTTAGATTTAGTTTGTATTGAAAAACAGTTGTATGGCTTCCAAGGTAAGCTCTATGTCTGCTGTAAGTGCATTTCACAATGTCTTTGGTATTACAGGGTCTTTCTCTAAAAAAAACTTTGGCCCTGGAAAAATGATCAGTGAATCCCCTCTCCCTCCCGTGTAACCGGAGCTGTCCACGGTTGTGTATTGCTACAGTGCTATTGACAAGGAAGTGTTTCTGTGAGCGTGTATAAATATCCAGTACTAAATCATGATGTTGCCTGTTGCACAACTCCTGGGTAAATAGTTTTTCTCCACAGTCTGAGATTTGCCCTCTTATTTATTCCGAGTGTGTGATAACGATATCACGCTTAGCGTGTGTGTGTGTGTGTGTGTGTGTGTGTGTGTGTGTGTGTGTGCGTGTGTGTGTGGGGTGTTTTGTAGCTTCTTTTTGTTCGTTGCTCATTGCGCTCTGAAGTTATAAACATGATCAGGATTTAGATTACTTTTTTTTTTTTTATTCAATTCTTTTTTTAATAAACTTGTTACCGTGGTAATACCTTGCATTAGATGTGATGTAATTTGAGATAGTTATCTAGATGGAAATGGAGGGTGTTGTATATTATATATACATTTAACAGAATAAAAAGTATTTATAGGGTGGGAGGTCTTCACGGAAACGTGTGATATTTTAAAATCCCCCCCCCCCCCCATTTCCCTTCTCTGCTACTGTTGTTACTTTTCTTCTGCTCTGTAGAAAGATGGACTCTTGACTGCTGGTTGGAGGCACCGATCTGTCCTAGTGGTTTTCAATCATCAGCTGAACTCTTGCATTGCTTTCCAATCTCGCACGTTACATTCTTTAACAATGTATCCGTCGACGCAGAGCGACTGGCTCTGACAGAGAAATCTATTTACGTGAAATAAAATTTAAAGGAAAAAAAAAAGGTTGTATTGCAGAAATTATGGCAAGCACATTCAATCGTGTATAGTTTTCTAATATTTCTCGTGTGTGTGCGCGCGCGCGCGCGCTCAGAGAGCTGCATAGGACTGATCATCTGCTCTCTACTGGTTGCTGCTGCCTGGCTTCTGTGGAGACGTTGACTTGATATTGCGTTTAAAAAAACAAAACACATTAATTCATTGATCTGTTCGTTTGTTTGTTTTGCTAACATGTTGGCTTTTCTGTCAGTCCTGTGATTGCAAAATGTCTTCTTACGTCATTATTTTTCCTTTGAGTACGCATCAGTTGGTTATTACGGAAGAGGATTAGGGCCATGGTGAAAAATTTGAGTTCTGACTTTAATCTCAGAATTCTGACTTTAATCTCAGAAGGCACCTGTAAACTGCTGTCATATGAGCCGGCGTTTGTAAATAGACGGTCACGCCAGCCTGCGCGAGTAGGTTTTAGAGCTCAGAGAGAAACTCTATTATGGGTTTGCTCATAATTACAATGGATAATAAATATTATTTTATACAAGCTCAAACATTTCCTTGCAGCATTGCAATGTGCAATGCGCAGGCTGGCGTGACCGTCTATTTACAAACCCCGGCTCACATGACCGCAGTTTACAGGTGCCTATACTTCTGAGATTAAAGTCAGAATTCTGAGATTAAAGTCAGAACTCAAATACAATTTTCACCATGGCCCTAATCCTCTTCCGTAGGTTATGGTCTTATTCATTTAGG
The DNA here is from genome assembly GCA_025447815.1 of Percopsis transmontana. Taxonomy (NCBI): domain Eukaryota; kingdom Metazoa; phylum Chordata; class Actinopteri; order Percopsiformes; family Percopsidae; genus Percopsis; species Percopsis transmontana. Next base: position 25,222 of record JAOEHI010001890.1, read on the forward strand.
CATAAGCTAAATGCTCAATACAGAACCCTTCCAACCACATTCGAACACCTGTCATTCTTGAAACAAAGAGTCTACCTACTGCATTACTCAAAGCATACCAGGCCTATTAATGTATCATAAATCCCATGCTACGACAATTACTCATACAGACATTTGTCATTATTTCCCTTTACCGCCATGAACCTAGATGAAAACAAGTAGGGCCTAGTGTTTTGTTTTGTGTTGTTGAGAAAAGTGCTTCCTCCTCAGTAGACTAAGCTGCACGCCATCCTTTATTGTAATGCTTAGCTGATTCCATCAACTTCTGCATTATAAACATTTAACCAGGAGAGGAAGGTAGCCTATATTAAGAATTTTATTTTTTTTATTTTAATGCATTGACAAATATTGACATAAAAGCAGCCGAACTCGTGTTTCCATTTGGGAGTTTCAAAGATGTAGGGATATTTTCTATCAGGTTATTATAAACCTTTCTCATTCCACCTGTCAAAGGGTATTGTGTAGATCTAGCCTACTTAAGTGTGACGATAGCCCCTAAAGCAGCACAATCTCACGACATTCGTATCCCATTTCACACTTTCGTGAAACGTGAAACGAAAAACGCATTGCAGTGCGGGTATTAGTGGTTTCTGGTGTGCGCTAGGTTATTTATGTTAAACAAGGATAATCTCGTGAATTTAAAATATCAGACCGGTCCATCCAGGTATAGGCTACTGGCTGGCTTCCCATCTACTAACAATTTATGCCATAACCCGATGAACAAGTTGAGAGCATAGTCTATGGTTGAGAGTGGGGGTTTCCGTTAGGAAGAAGCGGGATGAATAGATAGATTTGCCTTAAGGCCAGATACTGTCTCCCAATGCTACCAGACTGAGCGCGGTTGTTTCTGTGCAATGGGTTCATTGTTTTAAATGACTTTTTTTATTTGCATGCATTTGTATTACGATTGCATTTATTTCCATGTAGCCTAGGCTATACATAAAACATTCCATTTTCAATTTGCTAGCAATGAAAATAAATATTTAAGTTGAAGTCGAATCTACCGAGATTTCAATATTTTGTTTTTTAATAAAGACACAATGATACTTATGGGTTTATGTTTTTTTTTTTTTTTAATATCAATAAGTTTATGCTGCAGCACACAGGATGCCATCAGTAACAGAATAGTTTCAGAGGACTAAAAGCTGGTTGAAGATGTGTACCTGACACACTGTTTCGTCTGTTAGTCCTCATAGATCTAAACGGCAATCCCTGAGATGTAGAAAGCAGCTGGGAAGAGACCAAGTGCCTGGAGTCTTCTGATCATTACAGATTGTTTTTTGTGCTTTATCTTTGTGGATAAATCCACAGGAGCTAGGATACAATGCGTAGAGGCTCAACTAATGAATGGAAGAGAGCTACATCAGTTTGGCATCGTGCCAGAAGAAATGTTGTGAAATATGATCTATTAAAAATATAGGCAATCGGAATGAAGCAAAGATCGTAACCAATGTAGACATCCCTACAAAAAAAAAAAAAAAAAATCTAGACAAACAGTTTATATGCTGGTGCTTCTCCTGAGATGGTTCGGTGGTCGTACCAAAGGTGTGTATTTATTCATGTCGCGGGGGTGCGCGTCCATCTTAGCAGAGCCCAGAGACGCCGTGGGCTCCTTCCCCGTCCGGAAGGGGGACAGAGCGGATACGATGCCGAGCTGACAGAGGCTGTTCTCCTGCGACGTGGAGGCGCTCACGGAGGCACTCACGGACACGGACGCGCTGCTCTTGAGGTTGTACTTGTACACGTTACTCTTGAAGGCGCTGGTGGTGTTCTTCTCCTTCCTGAAGAGGATGGTGTAGCCCTTTGGCAGGAAGTGGCAGCTGAGCACGCCGTAGTTGGACACCAGGATGACCACCATCTCCACGGCGGGCACGTATCTGCCCGCCGTGGTGACGTAGACGGGCACGAAGATGGTCCAGGAGATGAGGTAGAGGAGCATGCCGAAGGTGATGAACTTGGCGTCGTTGTACTTGTGCGGCAGCTTGCGGCCCTTGAACGCGCACAGGAAGCACACCAGGGCGAGCGCGGCGATGTAGCCCAGCATGGCGCCGAATGCCACGTAAGAGCTCTCCTGGCACTGCGCCAGTAACGTGGTGGGGTAGGTGGCCACGGTGTACACCGGCCCGCTGAGGACCAGCCAGCAGACGCAGATGGCCACCTGCACGGCCATGCAGCAGCCGATGATGGCGTAGGGCCGGTAGAGGCGGCGGAGGACCTGCTGGATCCCGGGGTTGAACTGGAAGGCCAGCAGGATCTTGAGGGACTTGACCAGGATGCAGGAGACGCACAGGGTGAAGCTCAGGCCAAACAGCACCTGGCGGGCGGCGCACCGCGGCCCGCTGGGGTGGCCCACGAACAGGATGACGCTGGTGAAGCTGCCCAGCAGCGAGGCCAGGATGAGCTGGCACAGCCCGCCGCCGGCCGCCCGCACCACGGGCGTGTTGCGGCAGCGGAGGAACAGGCAGGACAGCAGCAGCACCAGCAGGAGGCCCGCGCCGGCCAGCGCCAGAAGGACCACGGCGAAGCCGTCGTCCCAGGAGAAGAACTCCAGGGTTTTGGGTGTGCAGTGGGAACTTCCGCCTGGAGACCACTCCCTCTGGGGGTCGCAGAGGAGACACTGGTCCATGTCTGGGGCACAGACCCAGGGAGGAGATGTTAGCATTGGACCAGAGTGGGAGGGATATGGGATTAGAAACGTGATGAATGAGTTTGAAGAAAACGAAATTAAAGATCTTAGATTAAAGATATGAATATCACACATTTAAAGGTGTAGTAGGCAACTTTTTTCAGGATAAATCCTGATTCCCCTGATCCCGATCAGTAAATCAAATTTCAATCGATTTCTTGTTCTTTTTTTGTTGTTGTACGCTTTCAAACTTCTTCTCATCCCTGTTAACATTGCCTACTGCGCCTTTAAGCGCGTCAAACGTGTAAAAGCTGTCGGGACGAGGGGGTTTCACACGCCGGTGTGAACGTGCCTGTGCCGTTGGAGTAGTAGTTCTCCGTGCAGTTAGCGCACTCGTAGCAGCAGGTGTGCTGCCCTTCAGCGGTCTTCTTGAACTGCCCGGGCACACAGCTGTCGGTACACCTGGACGTCGTGTTCTAACAGCACGAAAGAGCACACGCAGAAATACAAATACACGGTATAGCCTTCATTCAGTGAGAGAGATACTGAGTTACTCATATTTATACTTCTAAATTATTTATTATTATTAACAGATCTCAGAGAGATTAAATTTTTGTTTTCAGTCGTATAATTCGGACATAATTTGGAAAGAAACTTAAATGAAATGATGTGCCTGTAAAAATGTGAGCAGCGAATGTGTTTTTTAGCATGTCGTGGTTTCACAAGACACCATCCTGTTTTTATGTCAACATCCACTTGTTTTGTGTGTGCCATCGTGTGTCAGTGTGTTTGTGTACCGTGTGTGTGTGTGTGTGCACGCGCGTGCGTGTGTGTGTGGAGGAGGTGTGTACAGCATATGGACCTGTCTGTCACAGACATACCCTGAGCTCCAGAAACTGCGTCCGGCGGCTGCTGTCGGTCAGGGAGAGGCTGTTGTTGACCGTGTGATATTCGGCCACCACGTCGTCGACATGCACCGCGCCTCCCTCAGACCGCCACAGCGAGACGTCGTAGCCCTGGTTGATGTCTCCGTGGTCGTCGAACCTGTACGGCTGTCCGTCCAAGTTAAACTGCTGCATCCTTAGAGCTCTCAGGACCTAATAGAAAAAGGATCCACTGATTCATTCATCGTCTTTAGTTTAACCTAAAAATCTATTCGTGTAGTCGGGTCAGAGACATTATACAGTAGAGGAGACTGGCCACTCGGCAACCATCTAGGTAACGCCCTCCGGCAGTTGTTTCGGACAAGTCCAGGCCCCTATCTAAATGAATGGGGAGGGAGCCATAACTGCATTTTTTTAATGGTCACCGGGACATACAAACTGCATGTGTAGAATCAGCAGTCAAATCTGATAAAAAACGCTTCAAAAGGTAGGTGACTTTACCCCAAAATAAGGTTTAAAAAGCTTTTTTCACACAGTTTATATAGTGTGAAAATACACGATTGGCTTAATAGGTTTTGCCAATTGGCCATTATAAAGCACACAATTGGCTCTCTGGGGGGAGAGGTGGGATATGTGCATACAATTAGTCCATTTAGTAGACACATTTATCCAAAGCGACTTACATGCTGCCATTACATGGAGCAGGTAGGGGTTGTCTGGCTCAAGGCTCAAGGATGCTTACAGGTAGGCCTACTCTAGGGCTAGAACCCTGGCTGGGAGTCCAACACCCAGACCACTAGACTATCCTGCTATCCGCCATCTTTGTTGTTAGGAACTTCTCCCATTCTATTCAGGATTCTTTGAGTGGTCTGTCTCTTTTATAATGTCTCTGGTAAAGCCCTCAGGTTCTGTTCTGCATCGTCTGTGTTTTTTAGCATAATTCCAGAATGTGTGGTGATCATTGTGGTGAGCGCTGCACAACCAAAGACTTCTCATTGATCATCATCGGTCTGTCATACGCACACACACACACACACACACACACTCACACACACACACACACACACACACACACACACGGTTTCACACCCATTTGGCCCCTACCTCCCAGGGCCGAAGAGCGCCCCCTAGCTTGCAGTCCCTGGTCCCGCAGAGAGCGGCGATGGCCTCGGCAATGGCGTTCACGGCCATCTCCACGCTCCACACCAGCTGGGTGTGCGTGCCATCGCCCAGGGGCGCCGCGTCGCCGCCGGCGTTCAGCTGGGCGTAGAACTCCTGCAGGAAGGCGACGCGATTGGCCGCCGCCGCCCCGGCGCTCAGCACCGCGTTCAGGTAGCCGCGGAACGACGCCAGGTTCCCTTGTTTGAACTTGAAGCCCACCACGTGACCCACGTCCGCCAGGGGGACGTCCCTGCCGACCACTGAGCCGGAGGAGGACCAGCTGTCGCCCGCCACCCAGACCCTCGCCGTGGCGCGCGCCCTCATGCCCGCCGCTGCCGCCTGCCTCCCGAGCTCCGCGAGCAGACACTTCATGTGGGTGGAGCTGAGGAACGACACGATCACCTTCACCCGGGGGCTCCCCAGGACGGTGGCGGCCGCCTGGCGGGCCACGTTGGTGACCGCGGGGCTCGTCAGCAGCGCGGGAAACCTCTCCGTGAAGGACACGCAGATGCCGCTCTCGAAGGCCCGCGTCATGAAGCTGTCCAGGGCGGAGCGGCCGTACTCTCCGTCCGTTGTCAGGACCCCCACCCAGTTCCAGTCGTTGTCGCGGAGAAGCCGCACCATGGCGGCCGCCAGGTAGCTGTCGTTGGGGACGGTCCTCATGAAGGCGGGGAAGCGACTCTTGTCGCTCAGGATGACGGCGGTGGATGAGTAACTGATCTGTTGGACAACGCCAAACCTGTTTTTCTTTCAGTGCTTTGCCTAAAACAGCTCCCTGGGCTCTCTGGAGGAGACCGGTCAAGTGTCGGAGCGAGCGCTAAACACGGCTCAACACTCACCTGAGGAATCATGTGGATCGTCAGCTGCTGTGCGACAGCGATGGTCACCTCCGAGAAAGAGGATCCCACGACGGCCATGACCGGCTGGAGGGGTGCGGTGGCAGCGGAGGAGGAGGAGGAGTTTGCCCCCTCCGGGGAGGCCCCCCGCTGGGCGAGCTCCGCCGTGGCTCGCAGGGCCGTGCTGACGTCGCCGCACGAGTCGTAGATGCGATAGCCAAGGGAGAGGCCTGTGTTGGCCATGGCGGGAGACCTGTTCGCCTTCTCGATAGCGTTGATCATGGCAAGGACGTTGACGAGTTCAAGCCTGTTGAAACTGTTTGAATAGGAAGAATCCATTACTGATAATCATAATAACTTATTTAGAGTATGAAAACAAGTGAAATTATACAAATCTGTGTTGGTTCTGTAAACCAAAACAGATAATATTATTAATAATAATAATAAACTAATAACTTATAAAAGAAGTGTAGCTAGAATGAATGAGGTGCGGGTTCTGTAAACGAAACAGATAATAATAATAATAATAATAATAATAACTTAATAACTTATAAAAGATGAGGGTTCTGTAAACCAAAACTAAAATATAAAACCCAAACGAAGGGACTCAAAATAAAAGCGTTATTTCCTCAGTCAATAACATCCATTATGAGGAAACCTACCTGACACATTTGTCTGGTTGTGGGTAAAAATCACTGACATTTTTCACCACGGACTCGTGCACAGCAAACATCCCCCCGATGATGATGTCACCGGGGGCTTCTGCCCCGGCTAAGCCTAGCGCCAGGTGTGCTGCCGCCAGGACCTGGAGCAGACAGAGGACCCGATCCAAACACTTTATCATGTCTCCCCGGTGCTGGCTCTGTTGTACTGTCTGCCTTGCTCTCTCTCGCTCTGTCTCTCTGTCTCTCTCTGTCTCTCTCTGTCTCTGTCTCTGTCTCTCTCTCTCTCTCTGTCTCTCTCTCTCTCTGTCTCTCTCTGTCTCTCTCTCTCTCTCTGTCTCTCTCTCTCTCTCTCTCTGTCTCTCTCTCTCTCTCTCTGTCTCTCTCTCTCTCTCTGTCTCTGTCTCTCTCTGTCTCTCTCTCTCTCTGTCTCTCTCTCTCTGTCTCTCTGTCTCTCTCTCTGTCTCTCTGTCTCTGACTCTCTCTCTCTCTCTGTCTCTCTCTCTCTGTGTGTGTCTCTCTCTGCCGGACAGCTATTCCCTTGTCTTTGAGCATCACGATTTACTTCCTTCTTATCTCTATAATTTGTGCCCCGGAGCCACGCCCACTCGTCATGAGCGACAGACGGCTGACTCTCTAACTGGAAATCAATTAGGGAGGTGGAAACGCTGAACTGGTGCATGCATTTACGTAAACACATTGATCTCTATGGGAAGATCTCAGGTATGAGGGCTTTGTGATGAATATCAACTGCCTGGAAAAAAGACACACCCATATTTACACTGCTGATCTTGACAGTCTTATCTTTATCTGTACGGTCTTCATTCCAGTTGCAGTCCACTTTATCTATATGGTTTTAAATCCCAGTTGAAGTCCAGTTTATGTGTACAGTCTTTAATCCCAGTTGCAGTCCAGTTTATGTGTACAGTCTTTAATCCCAGTTCCAGTCCAGTTTATGTGTACGGTCCTTAATCCCAGTTCCAGTCCAGTTTATCCGTACGGTCTTTAATCCCAGTTCCAGTCCAGTTTATCCGTACGGTCTTTAATCACAGTTCCAGTCCAGTTGCAATCCATCTGAAGAAGTTAGACATTCCAAAGACAATGATGGAGCACTTCTACACAGCCATCATTGAGTCCATCCTCACATCCTCCATTACCATCTGGTACGCTGCTGCCACTGCCAAGGACAAGGGCAGACTGCAGCGTGTCATTCCATCTGCAGAGAAGGTGATTGGCTGCAATCTGCCGTCGCTCCAGAACCTGTACGCCTCCAAGACTCTGCAGCGTGCAGGAAAGATTGTGGCTGATCCCTCCCACCCAGGTCACAAACTCTTTGAGACACTCCCCTCTGGCAGGAGGCTAAGGTTCCTCAGGACCAAAACCTCACGCCACAAGAACAGTTTTTTCCCTATCCGCTACTAGCCTTATCAACAAGGCCCGGTACCCACACTGACACTCTCCACATTTCGCCTCTGCCTCTACATGTCACATTGACATTGCATTTACACTTTATGCATTACCTTAACGCTTAGCTCGGACGTCTCTGTCCTGTCTTTCCTGTCTTTCTTGTATTTGGAAGGTGTTTGACATGCACCAACATCACCAAGACAAATTACTTGTATGCGTAGAAAACATTTTTTCATTGCAAAGCATTATACCTACTTTTGCTCACAAATTTGTTTGCTGATACATTTTACATGTTTTTACACACTAGGTTTAATGACTGTTACACAACAAAGCAAATTTGGGTAGGTCTGAAAATGAACATTATACAGTTTATGATTTCCCAAGGTCTAAAACAAGACTTGCCAAGGTCTAAAAAGTGCCAAAAATCTGCAGTTACTCGAATAAATTCACTTGAGACTGGCCATTTATATATAGCCGGGAGTTAGGCAGTCAGTTTACTAGAAAAAACAATTGGTCAAATCGACCCCCATTTGACTGAATTTACACCAATTTACAACTCCTAAAAGTAAGGCAGACATATAAAGTACATTTTTATCAATTTCGAGGAAATGTTGTGAAATATGTATGTTTAATTTCTGTTGTACTTTTCTAATGAAATAAATATTGGCTAATTTTATCTTTATATAAATGTATCTCTAAACCGCTTAATCCAATTTTCCTTCAAATCCAAAATCACTCTAATCACCAGTTTCAGTCCAGTTTATTTATAAAACCCTTAATAACATTTCGTTCTAGTCCAGTTTACCTACTGTATATGTACACAACCCTTATTCCAGTACAGTGTTTTTTTGTACAGCCCATAATAATATACATAATCCCAGGTCCAGTGTCAAAGGGCTTCACAGGACCACACTGAACACAGGTAATGAACAAATAAACCGTAGCCAGCTCACTGTTTATTTTTCAAATATAATCAGTGAGGGATGCAGGGTAGAGAAAGGAGCTTTGTGGAGGGGGTGGGTAGAGAAGAGCGCAAGACACTCGGTACTTGTATGTGTGTGAGGGGCATACAATATTAAAACAAGCGTTTCTACCACACGGGTAAATACCACGGAGTGTCCCAAACAAAAAAATTCCACCTAGGAGGCGTGCAAAAGGTGAGTCAGGTGTGAAAACATCCTGAATGTTCACCAGTGTAATGTTCTATAATTTATACTTTTATCTTTAAACGTTTTACCTCGGCGCTCACGCTGCAATGCCTTTTAAAGATGAGATACAACAAAAGCAGATAAAAGAACAGCATGCTTTCTTTGTTTTTGAAAAACACATTATGTGTAAATCGTATTTATACATAAAAAGTAACCAGGCTGACAGAATAAATCTAAACTAGTGTCACGGGTTTGTCACACCACTTGTTGACGTGTGTGAGGGTGTGTTATTTTTCCATCTTATTAATATTCATCCAACAAGATAATTATAGTGTGATGTTGTTTTTCCTGTTTTTAATTTCTGGCTATTTCTACACATGTGACATTTATTTAATTAAAATAAACCAGTTTTTGTATCGGTTTTATATCAGAGGAGCTTCAATGACAGGTAATGAAATGTATGGTCATAGTGCTCACAATAAATAAATATACATGGTGGTAAAAAAGTAAGTAAGTAAAAGAGTAAAATAACTACCACCAATTTCATTATAATTCTATTCTATTTTTTAAAGAGTACAGCCTAGAAACCAAGGTAGTATTCACAAATGTATTCGTCCTCGTGTGCCAATAGGCGGCAGTATTGCCCTGTCTTTGGGTTGTCTCCATAGCGATTGGTATCCAGGCCGCTGTCGAGACAACAGGCCTGTTTCACAGCAAGCAGTTGCTCTGTTGACCTGCATCTGAGCAACACGCCGAATTCTACCAGCTCTACTTTGTAGCTTGTCTGCTCATAGAGAGCCCAGATAATTATGCTAATAGACAGACAGTAACACCTTGTTCTTTTTTTATATAAAAAAACAAGGTGTAACTGTCTGAACTATTTATTGACAGCCCAAAGCAGTTTTTCCAGCATCTAGTCAGTTTTACAGTGTTGTCAGTTTTACAATCTTAATCCTGCAATTTTATTCAATACTCCATTTGTTGTTTCAGAACCGAACCAATAAATCTCACTGTGTAGCTAAGTGTCTGTTTATAGCTCTCCCAGAAACACACGTGTCTGTCTGTGCAGTAACTCAAACACACACGATAAGAAACCCTGTTGTTTTGACTGACACACACAGTTCTTAACAGATCTATCATGCACACACACACACACACACACACACACACACACACCCATACACACTCGCTGTATCGCGTAATTTTACACAGAACCTCAGTGTACTATCACATGTGATAAGAGTGAAAATGCACTGATAGTCATCTTGATGAGGGTGTGTGAAATCGATTCTTCTAGTCTGTCACTGGAACCGATATAGAGAGCACTGTCTGCTCTGTGTTCCAGGAAATCGGGGCTCGGCTTGCTGTTATTGGGCAGGGGTGCGTGATTAAAGCACGCATACAGCAGAGAAATCCCCTTTTATAACTGAAATGCTATTCCGAATCAGGTGAACGCGGAGCAGATGTGCTGTGCGGTGTTGTCATGTGTTGGGTGGTGCTGGGGGGGGGGGGGGGAGGTTGTATAGCATGGTGCTTTGTTGCGGTTGCGTGCCTGTTATAAGTGAGGGGAGCAGCAGGAGTCAGCGGGAGTCAACCGCTATCCTTCTCAGGGGGAGATAAGGTTCAAAGAGCTCCTATCAGTGGAGACACGACAAACTGTCTGTTTCGCTGCCCCGGGTCTCGCTCACACACACACACACACACACACACACACACACACACACACACACACACACACACACACACACACACACACACACTCACAAAGCCATGGGCACGATACACAGTACTTGTGCTGCACCTAGTTTAGTTTAGTTTAGTTTTTTATTTCCTCAAGCTCAGAAAACATCTTCCCCCCCCCAACGTCTCAAGTGTGTGGCCACGCCTATTCCACTCTTGCTATGAGGTGACGTTTATGGGCCAATGGACGAAGTCAGGCTTCATTGAGAGCTGCAGACGACGGGAGCCAATAGAAGCGGAGCTGCCGGCCGGTAGACTGACCGACGGAAGATCATGCGACCGGGATAAATATTCATATTATGTTAGCTGCCCCCTGCCAGATGGACAGCCCAAATGTTATCATGGTGTTGCAGTTTTGTACAACTGATGTTCTGATGATGCGACAAAAAGTTACAGAAGATCTTTACTGTCTGACATCATGGTGAGCGGATTAGAAACAGTGGTTTCTCTGTAAATGAAACACTTTGAACACACTGATGCACTGCCTTTGGGCAATTTAAAAAGGGAATAGCTGGGGAGTTGGAATACTGTATGTGTTCACTGGGAAGCTGTCTGTCTGTCTCTCTGTCTGACTGACTGACTGACTGATTGCTTGAATGTCTGTCTGTCTGTCTGTCTGTCACGTTCTATAAACCGTCCGTTATCACACTGTATTTCTATACAGATAGTATTTCAGATAGTGGCCAGCGCAAAGGCCAGCTTATCACTAACATATACCTGCCTAAATAGAATAAATATAGAAGGTAAAAAGAGTTCAAATGATTCATAAAAACGTGTTGAAAAAACCTTTACAATGAATTGTCGAATGGAATTATGAATAATCATGTAGAAGAGCGAATACGGGTTACAGACATGCATATGAATGTTTGTGTGCATGCACGAAAATGTATGCACACCAGTGCAAAAGCACACACACACACACACACACACACACACACACACACACTGTGCACTAGTCTCTGCCAGCGGTGTAATGAAACCAAGGTGGGGATTTGGGCTGCGACACAAGCAAACAGCACGGTTGGAGTGTTTGGGTAAGACTGACCGCAACAATATCCATTTATCCATGTTTACGGTGACACGCTGGAGACAGACGACGGACGCGGGAGGATGAATCCCTCGGGCCCATCCTGCAGTGTGTGGACGAGCATTGTCGTCCGCCATGCATGTTCTTTGTGACTCTCAGTGACAGCCCTGCTTGTAGTGTGCGTGTGGTTTAGCCCTGTCTGTGTGTGAGAGTCGGGGGGGGGGGTGTGGTTCACGGGACTCTCGGGGACTGGAAACAGGTGTGTGTGATTAATAATGACCTGTTTGCCGTGTGTGAGCAGAGCAGGATAGCGGGCTGTCAGACTGGACACAAGCACGGCAGACACACGCTTGTGCCTACGCCTCCACAGTGGTCTGTGTGTGTCGTACTGGAGAATAAACCTGCCTGCCATGTGCCTTGTGTAGCCTGATTCCTTGTTGCACTGCTGTTGGGAATAAAGTGGAAGTCCATTTCCAGGAAGGGAGATCGACCGACGTCGTTGACGGATGAGTAAAGAACGTACACTGAAAACAGATGAGTGAGTCAGAGACTCTATAACTCAGGTGACTGTTGTTTTTCTGCAGGTGCAGAACAGCTCAGGTTGGCTGAAAGATCAACTGCACAACCTGCTACACTGGCGGCCCCTCTGGTTACCAGACATAACTGCACTCGGTATGTTTATAAAACATTTTGTTTTCTTTTTCAATGTATAGTCGCGGTAATCACAGGCAGAGAGCAGTGTCTGTTACTGTAACATTCTTCCAGATACATACACTGCATCACCTTTGATGTGCCCGTACAATTCTCAGTACTGTACTGTCCAGTGCGCTTGCATTACACTGTTACCACTGTTACACTGGTACACTGTTGGGTTTTACCAGGACTTGGAAGTCCTACAGGCTTACAGTAGCTACAACTTTAAGAAACAAACAACTTTGCGGAATATAAAACATTTCCATGCGTTGTAATTACTGCCGAATTCAGACTCTCGCAAGGGGATCCCATTCTGCAGCTGTGGAGCGTTATCCAAGGGGTGCGGTCGTCTAACATCTGTTGTGGCACAGAGCTGCGTGCTGCTCTCATGTAAACACTATCACAACACAAATACTGTGTCTGAGGCGAGCGGCTGGACCTGTTGCTACTTGTTGTACCTGTCGTAACTGTGATCCTTATGACAGTACAGTTTTGCACTCACAGAATATGTGGGAAACATGCGCTGTGGATGTGAGTCCAGGTGTCGCGGAGATGTTTGTAGATAAGAGGGCAGGGAGTTTGCAGAGTTGGAGAGGTCGGGTTAGGAGGTTTTTGGGGTTTCCAGGGCAACGAGTCATGTGTCCGTGTGTCAGAGGGCCATCCGTCCAGCATCACGGTGACACGGGGAGCGAACAGGAAGAGGTTTGGGGTAAAACAACATAATCAAACGCGGCAAGCGCTTGTTAATATACAAGCTGTTTGGCTCCCAGCAGCTGCACCAGAAACCACCTGGAGGATTAGCGGCGGAAAATGGAAGAGGAAATAAAGACAGTGTAAGCATGGCTTCATTTGTAGAATGTCCCGCGGTACCAGAACCACTAAGTCTGACCTGACTAGTATGAAAGTCCAACACCAATAAGACAAGCACGCTGAAAAAGTATACAGCTAACAGGCTACACGAAAGTCAGAAAGCACATGCATACGTTTGACAACATGGGTGCAGCAGTTCATATATAGGTCCACTATCCGCATCAGCTGTTGGGCTGCCCTGTCTTATTAGCCACTAAACTGCTTCACTGCTACATTTATGCTGGTTACAGAATGTGGGAAAAGACATTTTAATATGCAGCTTTAGGTTCTGGCGGTTAAGGAGCCATCATCTGGCCTCTGTATCTGTAAATGGGTTTTGGATTATAGATTATGGGAAACGGGTTGGTTCCCACATGGAGAACACGCAGCCCGAGGTAAATAGAAACATTGGAGCTTTTTTTTTTTTATTGTGCTTTCAAATTGAATTAAAAAAGGTTACGCTCTTTGAAGCTGCGTGATTATTTTCACCGTGTCTCTGAGCGAGACGGTTCCCGCATCAAATCCTCCTCCAACATCACCTGGTGCCCAGATGGTGCCCAGTGGCGCTCTCGCAGTCCGTCAGGAATCAGAGAAACGTGGGAGGAAACAGTGTGATACAAGGGAGAGAGAGAGAGAGAGGTAAAGAGAGTGAGAGTAAGGAAGAGAGACATGACAGGAGAAAGTTGAGATGTTGAGATGATGAGCTGGACACGAGGAAATGGGCGACATCCGTGACCGCTCCTCACTCTGCTCCTCATCGCTAGCTGTACACCTAGCTAACATAAAGCACCACCGTCCCTCATCCGTGATGCAGAACAAAGGTGATATATTCTGTTTCTCAGAGCAAGCACACACACACACACACACCGCTGAGCAGATGATAATACAATCACCAGAGGATGAATTCGATTTGTTTGCGGTACGGCTGGCAGGACGTCCTGCAAGCCGGTTCCCCGGGAGGCTCCAGGTCACCAGGTGTCTGCATTAGTGTGATGTGCCGCAGTGGTTCCGATGTATTTATGGTGAACATAAAATAAACGGTGTCATTTTGTTTTCCAATAATACTCGCTTTGGGATTTTTCACTACAGACGAAAACTGGAAACTGGGAATGAAAATAATAGTCCTACAGAATATACGGCATGTATTCTAGACACATATATATAAACGTCTGTGTGCGTGCGTAGTATGCACACAAGCATAACTTTCCTCTGCCAGCAGCGTAATGAAATCAAGGTGGGGATTTGTACTTGGGAGGGAGAGAGACAAACTGAGCGATACAGTTCTGTCAGTAAGACTGGCCGTCGGCTCACGAAGACTAATCTGTTTCCACACATCCGTTATCTGTCTCCTCCCGGGACACGTTTACAGCATGTTAGACGCCTGACTTGTCATCAAATATAAATGTCAAACACAATTGCACCCATTATCAATCTTATTTTCATATCTTCTTGAATAAATGTAATTAAAATGCATCACACGACACTTTATTCTGCGTGCTGGTGTTCGTGAACGGGAGATATGTTTGATATGTTTGAGGTTACTCCCAAATTGATTAGATTACTGTTGATTGTTCAGTATGATCAGATAGAAAAAGGGAAAATGAAGATTCGTTAGTATTGAAGTCTGTCTGGTGTGTGTGTGTGTGTGTGTGTGTGTGTGTGATGTCTCGGCGGGAGAACTGGCAGAAGAGATTTGGAGAGAGAATGCAAGAGGTTGAGAACATAAACAGATGAGAGGGTTAGCATGTTGTCAACTCATGTTATCAACCATCACAGCTCTGTGGCAAAACAAGCATGTTGCATAATCACTCTGAGAGAGACACCGTTTCTGCTGTCTCAATAATAATGTGCAACATAATGTTACTTAAAGCAAATCCTAAAAGTCCAACACTCATGGAGTCCATATGGGTAACGGCTCTTGGGTTTTTGTGCTTGTTTGTGTGCGTGAGCATATTTTTTAATGTGTGCAGTATGGCATTACAATTGTGTGTGCGTGTGTGTGTGTGTGTGTATGTGTGTGTGTGTGGGAGAGAGAGAGCTTGTGAGTTGTGTTTGTTTGTTTGTTTGTTTGTGGCCATCGGGGGTTTTGTGGTGTATTTTTGTTTTCACACACTCCTCACGGGAGATTAGATCACTGTCGGAGATTAGCTCACCTCGGATAACTCATAGTAGGTGTGTGTGTGTGTGTGTGTGTGTGTGTGTGTGTGTGTGTGTGTGTGTGTGTGTGTGTGTGTGTGTGTGTAAACAAA
>JAOEHI010001891.1:2151-12172 GCA_025447815.1 Percopsis transmontana
TCTTCACAAGCCCGCATTTCACACAGGAAAACAACCAAGTGAGCTAGTATATACACACCCACACACACACACACACAGGTATAGACAGTATATACACCCACCATTCTTGGCCTTGCAGGAGCGGTTGTCTGGCTGCAGCAGGTATCCCTCCACACAGGAGCAGGTGTAGGATCCCTCGCCATTGGTGCACGTCTGACTGCACGCGCCATACACACTGCACTCGTTGAAATCTGCCAGCAACACAAGACGGCGATTAAAGCAGTAGCCTGCGGGGTTTAGTCTTTAGCCCTATAAAACCGCATGCATGTATCATCATGCAAACCCTCTGGTTGGAACCACGCAGGGAGTCAGTTGTCACAATCCTACTGAACACTCCATTTAACAGAGGCTATTATTCGTATACATACTTTACTAGTAGCCTATCTTATTATTTTAAGGATTGATCGGTATGTTAATAGGTAATGTATGTTTTGAAATGTACAGTATAACAGAGTTTGCCCTGATGACATGCATTATTACCAGAATGTTGTTTGCTTACGATGACGATGACGATGACGGGTGTATGACCTATTCAGCTAGTGACAAAGGTACTTATTGGAAGACGTTTTGGATAAAAGTGTCTGCATCTAAATGACGTACAGCAAATGTAAAGTATCTAGTCGCTACTGCGCCAACTCTGCTTTGCATTGTCAGAGCTTTCCCTCCACCTTTGCCTGCTAGCCTGCCAGCATAAGCCAGCATCAGCCACTCACCTTTGCACGCCTTGCCGTCAGGGCCGACCTCATAGCCGCTGTTGCAGTAGCATTTGGGCCCGTCGTGCGTCGCCGAGCAGTTGGACTGGCAGCCGAGGGCGGCACAGTCGGGCGCCAGCTCTGCACCAGGGAGGAAGAGAGAGAGAGAGACACGCGGGTCCCAATTAGATTGAGTACAGTGGGGGCATTAAAAGGCCAACGCTCAATAGAGGAACACAGCCACATGAGTGGCACCTCGGTCATCCAATCCTTGAGTTAGAAGGCGGGGGGGGAACCGGGCGAGTAAAGGACGCTGAGGGGAAATACCATACATCCATGCTTCCTAGAGTCTCACGGTTTGTTGGCAGATCAGCTTTCTGATGCTTATCTTAATCTCGGCACTATCTTCACAGAGCCATACTGTCATAGCCTATATCCTAAACCCCCTGATAGAGGGAGTATAGGGTGTGTGTGTGTGTGTGTGTGTGTGTGTGTGTGTGTGTTCGTTCTAGGTCTACAGCGACAGTGGTGCAGGAAGATATTTTAAAGGCAGGGTTTCATTGGGGGAGGGAACTCAAGGACACAGAGATTTGGCAGGCAATGAAGCGGTTACATCCTACTGACTGTCTATGTTCCTTCTTCCATGCGTGCATCCATGCTAGGAGATATCTGGGACCAACAGAAGTGAGGATGGCTTCTGGAATGGATGTTAGCAAACACTGGTTCACATGAGACAACGCAAAGTGTTAGTATGTGGCTGTAGTATGAAAGTCAACAGATTTCATTGAGGTTTATAGTCCAAATCAGTCAATAACCTTGGCACCAAATGTACAAAATATTCACTAACATTACGGGAGTCACCCCAGAGGGAACTGGGTCCCGGCCCTAGTTTAACAAGTCAACCCTGGGATTTACTGTTCATGAGGGCAGAAGTACACAGATGTTTTTCCACTCTCTCACACACACACACACACACACTCTTCTACTTGTCCCACCTAAGGTCTGAACACATGCTACACATTGGTGCCAAAATGACAACTACGCATTCCCAGGCTGCAGTCCCCAGCATTACCGCTCCCAGCCTGCCCTGTGAAGCCCAGACAAGGCAATCCAAGCTGAGTGACCATAGCAAGTTTTCAGCAAAATGCCAACAGAGCCCAGATAGAAAAAATAACTCACGCACAAAGTTGAATTGTACTGAAATGCTTATGGTGACAGCATCACTATTACACCATTCAGGACAATAGATCTACTATGTTAATAGAGAAGACAGATAATATGAGGCAAACAGTGCGCACCACACAGCTAGCTAGCGATGCTACGGCTGTGAACAGCAGAATTATCGAGAGTAGAGCAGAGGTTGGACCAGTGAAGGGCCCTTGTTACTTAAAGACTGAGGCTAAAAGTAGCTCCAAACTGCCAAATTTTGGAGAAACTCTTTCTAATTATTAGGTGTGCCACTCCTAACTTTAGGCGTGTCACTCCTAACTTTAGGTCCAAAGAGTAATTCAAAAAGCAATTTAATCACCAAAAACACAAACAAGTTAGGAGGTAGGCGAAGGGACTCCTAAATCACTAAAAGTAATCACCAGCAGTCTTTATTAATATTATACTCTGATCAATGTTTTACAGAAATGTAATGGCAGTAAACTCATAAAAATATATTGCCTCGTTCCGGAGGATATTTCTGAAGATAGTAGAGATAAAACACAATAAGCAACGCTTATCAAGATATAAAGGTTTGCATTTTGGGAACAATTTCAGTTTTCTTTTGAGATCAATTTCCATTAACGTACGTGGCCTGGGCTAAAATGTATTTTGTGTCCAGTTTGGATTTAATTTGCATTTGGAGTGCGACAGGTATTCTAAGCTAGTACAAAATGCAAGAGGCTGACAATTAGCCAAACATTTTTTTTTTAGCACGTTAGTTTCATTTTCTCAGCGATGCGTTTATTCAAAGTGATTACAAACATACAAACATGATTTGTACTTGGCGCAGCCCAATAAGATATTCTGGTAAATGAATCATTGACACAGACCTTTCCCGTATCAAGCTTTCACTGTGGCCATGGTAAACAAACAAATCACACGTCGACATGCTGGAGGCCTTCGCTGTTCAACAAGCATGCTGAAGCCATTGATCCTGCTGATCTACATCTGTCCGAAGCACAGCGGGAAGTGAGAGCAGAAGGCTGTTATGGCCACTGCTTGAGGAAACCTATCCATTGTGCTTGGGAGACTCCTGCTCCTACAACATACAGTACCATATAAACATCAAATATAGCATGAGAAAATAGAAAATGAATAACGAAACGGGAGAGTAAGGGAGCGGGAGACCAGGTGAGGAACAAAATGAGGAGGGAAAACTCGATGGGTCGTGAAACAATGCTGCTGAGCACTTGTGCAGTCTGTCCAAAGCCAGACTATGAGGACATTTCTCTTTGAGCCGACGAAATGGGTGGACAGGCGCTATGTGACGCAAGGCGAGAGCTACGGGGCAGTGTTCTGGTCATGACCGTAGCTACAAAACAAAACATTCATTTATTTATTTATTTCACCACCACTCCCTAGAAATATCAGACCCAACCTTTATTTTTTTTTCCTATGACCTCAGTATTCATTCACCGTTCATTCATACTAACGACCTTAAACAAATCCAGCCCATCAGATTCTCTGCATTCAACAGCATGTTCTGCTGTGTGTCACTTTAGAGCGATACGTGTTGTGACATTCCCAGACATTTGCTCTGTTTGTGTGGGGACGAGTCAACACATGCCTGCCTTGTAGCTCAAGCTGACAGGAGCATACTATATCCAAAGACGTTAGCTTAAGCCTGGACCACAAGTCACTCAACCCAATACGATTATGATCAGTAAACACGTTATGAGCCGAGAAATATCAAATAAGGCTGTATTTAACAATACAGATGTACAATTTCTTAGTGGATTCTACAGTATGTGCATTCAGTACAGAAATGTGCTGGTGGGAAAGGCTGCATTTCTGAATGAATTTCTTAGAGTGTGTGTGGTTGTGGCTAGATACAGGGTTGCATTATAGGAAAGGAGGGGAGCTCTGAGTATTTAGAGGCAGTTGTACGCAGACTGCGTCCTCAAAGGGAGGCACAGTAACCAAGTGCAAACACACACAGGAGTCTGAGTAAAGAGCAAACACGAGCTAAACTTGTCCCAAACAGTGGCAGTGTGCTGCCCCGGCAGCCCTAATCTATAAGGACACACACACAAACACACACACACACACACACACACAAACACACACGCACACAGACACCAGTAAAGCCACTCTAAAACACATAAAATCGCAGAGCTTAGCAAAGCAGCACGAGGCCCTGACCTTGCTCAGTCAACAGACAATGAGGTGACAGGCCGGAGATGAAACAAGCTGCTGTCATACACTAGAATCCTAGCAGCCAATACCCTCATGCAGGTCAAGACCCATGCGTGGATAGAGATGAAACAGTAGGGGCTTCTGAGGTAGCTTTAAGGAGGGTGCGATACATTATTATTCTAGTTATTGAGACATGAAGGACAATGAAGGCCAACTGCATGCATAAACAGTAGTACAGAGGTTGTCCCAAAACTGGCATGACCACTATAACACTATATATTCCCTGTCAATCAGTCACCAGGCGGGAGGTCTGTGAAGCCACCCAGACAGGCCCCTCCAGCCACAAATACAGAAGGAGTAATGACAGGAGAGTAACGAACAGACACCCATAGAGGGTAAAAAGGTAAATGCCTTCCAAACAAAGGGCTCCAAACAAACGCAGTTCACACCATGTATAGCGGGAACAAAACTGCGAACATCAACTGCGTTTTAAAATCGACGATCACTTCTATCCACCCACCGTTCTAGTGCAATTCTTCATCCTTAATCATTCTTTGACTCTGGAAGCATCTCCACATTGATAAGCTAACACTGCTACAGTAGGACCACATTCAGTCTAACAGGGGTTATGATGTAATTAGGACAAATGTCAATGCAGGGTTACTATTAGAGTTAGTTCAATTTCCATCTACACACTGTTACAACTCCTATGACGTCTTGCCACACAGTATGAAAGTATTGAGGAAAATCAGACCGAATTCCTGCCTAACCCACTGTAAGCTTGCTGTGCTCCCTTCCCGACTTCCCTCGTCAACAACTTGGTCAGAATCACCTGGAGACACTAAAAGACAGAGTGCGCTTTCAGGGGGCCAGCGCACACTTGCACAACCCAGCTGTTTATACCAGCAAACACTGGGATGCCTGTGAAAAACCAGGCTCTCTGTGAAATAGGGAACTCGCACACAACGTGGCAGCAAGTCCTCGACACACTACTACTATGTTGTTTTTTTAATGTGCGAGTATAGGTGTGTTCGCGAGATAGCGGTTCTCGTGTGCGGCGCTCTGTGAATGTGCGGCCATGTGTTAATGCGCGAGTGTGTGTGTGTGTATTATTGCGAGTGTACGAGTGTTTACTTCTTCCTGGGGACAGCT
Source organism: Percopsis transmontana (assembly GCA_025447815.1). Classification (NCBI taxonomy): domain Eukaryota; kingdom Metazoa; phylum Chordata; class Actinopteri; order Percopsiformes; family Percopsidae; genus Percopsis; species Percopsis transmontana. Next base: position 7,380 of record JAOEHI010001891.1, read on the forward strand.
GGCCCCTGTGTACCCGGGGACAGGCGGTGGGTGTTGCGACCGGATTACATCATCGCCGTGCTGTGTGAAGGCATGACGGGCATCGATGACCAGTGCGCAGAACACACAGATACCCTCACCCACGCGGCACAGCTGTCCATCGACTGACCCTTCTAAATATCTTTGAATGAGTCACGCGAGACTTTCAATGCCGACAACTCAACAATTACCCATCAAGGCTACAGCACTTGAAACCTGAACTTTGTTCAGTTCCAGATTTTGGCACAAGGATTTTAAACGGCAAGAAATATGCGACAGATATTTAGAACATACTGTATGTGACATCAAAAAAACTAATCAAGTCAGCCCCTGAGAGGCAGAGCTGGGATGTCTACGTGATGGGACTGTCTAAACCAACCCCTGTAACACGACAGCAGTTGTGCTCCTTTGTCTGCGACAACAAAGACAGCCGCGAAGGAACCTAATACTTTCCATCTCTCGTGCTTTAATTAATAGGAGGTGGATTTGATGGGATTCTGCCATCAGGACTGAATGCTTGTCGCTCCCTTAGGGATGGGAGAATTGGCCGGTTAGCCAAGCAGATTGATAAATTAATGACTCCCCCCCCCAAAAAAAGAGCGCCATTGTGACAGCACAGGCCAGCTCTGACGGGCTCGTTGAGGGGCCTGATGGAGGACTTTATTGGATAGAGATTACACTTTTGGACCGGAAAGAACGAACTGCCAGGTTATTTATAGAAACACAAGAGACAAAGGGCAACGCTAAACTTGGAGGCAATGTTGATAATATCACTGGCGGCTTGTTTTTTGAAAGGTGTGTGTGTGTGTGTGTGTGTGTGTGTGTGTGTGTGTGTGTGTGTGTGTGTGTGTTCATTACTTCTGCAGTGAGGCCCCTCATCCCAGCCATCGGAGCAGTCAGACACTCCGTCACAGAGTCTGCTCATGTGAATGCATACATCCAGGTCGAGGCAGCCGTGCTCGTTAACGGGACACCGGTTCACTCTGTTGTGTAAGCCTGTGAAACAAATAGACAAAGAAGGATGTTACCCATTAGACACAGTCGAGCTATAAAGCTACATGCTGTGGAAAGTTTTGAATAAAAACATAAAAACAACACCACTTGGAATGTACTCGTTAATCCGGGTTTTGGAAATCTAGAAGGTTGTTTTTATCTCCCAATTCCCTTCTTTTGATTCTTTTGACTCTTTTGACTCACCCTAAACTAACTAGGTATGCACCGATTGCGTTTTTCTTGGTCGATTCTTGGCCGTCTTCGCTATAGTTTCTCTGCGATTAATTTTTCCTTTGCAGTAATTACAGATTGTATGCATGGAGCATATAGGCCTACACTTCCGAAACACACATCGGCCGAAATGAACAAAAAAAAAAAACATACTATTGATAATCACGTGCCAAGCACAAACCGGTACATCTCTGTTCGTAGCATCAACTGCAATGCCTCTGGATACATCTGAGGCTACAAGACACATGCTGTGGCTCAGGCCCACAGGTTGGATAGGTTATACAAAGAGCACAGAGAAGATCAAAGGAAGAAAAAGGAGATAAACATCATTAAGGGAAAAGCCCCACGATTTTATTCTAATCTAGCTGCTTCCTCTCTCCCTCCTTCTTTCCATCCGTCTGTCTGCCGGGGAGAGGTGCTGTCTCTGCGTTATCTAGCCAGGCACGGCCTGGCCCTGTCCTTGCTGTGAGAAGGATGGCATAAAAAAAGGATGAACAAGGACAGCGGTGCCATAGGGCAGCAATGTGGTCCGCGCTGCTCAAGAAAATGCATACAGCTATATTTCTCATCCATATCAAACCAGACGCAGTCTGTCTCTCTGCTAACCAAATACTGTAGTTTGCTTTGGCAGCATTTCTTCTTCCTTCTCCTCCTTTTCTTCCTCTATAAACATCTGCTGACCCATTTTTTTTTTTAAACAAGAGAAAGAAAAAGAAGTTCACCTCCTGCACAGGAAAGGATGTGTACACTTCAGGGGTTTAGCTGGAAACAGAAAGGGTGAAGAGTGGGCAAACCCAACAGCAGATGAGGAAAGAGGTTTCTTTTTTAAATCCATTACGAGACAAAATTAAAATGGACACACATAGTCCAGATTCAGATGGTAAATGGGATATTTTAACACCAGAAAGGCCATGACATTTTTTTTAATCTTACACATTACATTTATGATGGAAATTTAAAACCACTGGTGGCCATTTGACAGGTGTTTTTGCCTTTCTAGTCTTAAGAATCAAAACAGAGGATACACACGAATGAGGCGGTGCTTTGTCGTCATGTTTCTACATTCCTTAAACAAATCCGCTGAGTATTTCCTCTGACTCCGTCCAAGAGATTAGTCCTCGCAGACAGTAACACAACTAATACGCAAAAAAAGATTCCATGAGTACTCCATGCACACCCTGATACGTGCATCCATGTCTATGGAAGTCATACTTAGGAGGCACCAGTGAAGGTACCAATGTGGGCGAAAATGTAGACCTTGATGTTATCGTAAGATACAAAGTTAATCCTTTGTCACACACACAACCAATTGAGAGAAAGACAGCAATGTAATGCCATGGCAAGGACTGAATAAAAAACAGCCTCTGAGAACAATTTTTTTTTTTTTTTTTTTTTAAACAAGGATGTTTATATAACCAGGGAGTGGGGACAATAGCTGTAGCCCCTGTGCTCCCTATTGCAGTATCGGAAGTTGTTGTGCAGATTATTGTAACGCACTCCCTTCAAAGTGGCAGAAGTGGTTTCCTTCCTTGTCTGTCATAGGCACCAGACTATCAGCATATTGAGACAAGGAAAGCCAGAACACAGCAGAGCTTCCATGGTCTCCATTGCGTTGAAAGCCTATCTGCAACAAATTTTAGCATTGGAAAACAAATGGCCTTCCAAGCAATCTGCAGAGGTTTCTGTCGATGTGGGCTGTAAGAAAAATGTTGGCTCCAAGATCCACGATCTCAATCTCGTAGTGGGATCAGTTCAGCTAGGTGCTCTGGCTTCAATCAATGAGGTGAATAAAGCCACATATTAAATACTTGTTTTGTATTTGGTAACGGTGGGTCAACGTTTTTCCAAGGCTAAAGTGCAAAGTGAACACAAAATGAATCATTATCATAGATTTTCTTCATGGTGCCATTTGAGGACTACTTCCTATTGGTGTCATGGGAATTCACCACAGTTTGTAATCAGAGAGAAAGTTGACACATCAAATGTGAAGTAAACATGTCCATCTTAAATCTTTAATCTCAGCAATGAGCACGGCACAGCTTGGAACCACTGTTGAATAAAATGAAAATAGCTCTCAATAGCCCCCCCATTAATTATCATTAGCAGCTACTGCAGAAAGGAGTGGAATTATTCTGCAAAATTCTATACCAATTAAACATCCTTTATGTATAAGGTATAATTACCTCAGTGACACATCACAATAAGAACAATGTATGATGCTTGCCTGAGCGGAGTACATGAGGCAGGGAGAGATAGGGAGAATTATATCCCTCCCGCATACCTTCAGTATTTGGGAGTAGGACCTGGATAATTGCATTATTGTAATAAACCAGTGTGATTAGCTGACACTGAGAAAATTGTCTCCACACTGTCAATTCCCGGATCAAATTTGAATTTAGGCCCTTTCTTCACTCTGGTGTCCCGAGATCTGTGTTTATGTACGTCTAACCCGTTCCCCTATCTGTGCGACTTTAGGGAAGTAGGACAGAAACCAAGCAAATATGTCACGATTGAAGAGTCTCTGGGGTGAAATATGACTTGAAGAAAACTGCAGCAAAAGATAATAATTTACACCACCCGTGAGCACAGTGTCCAGTAGGTTAAAGTTATGCATCACCAGCTGTGTCACCCAATTCCATAGTATACAGGGCAGTCATGTCTCGGATATGCCTGTGGTTTCCTGTGAGTTTCTTGGACGGTTCTAGGCTATGAGGCTGCAACGTCTTCTTGCTGGGCGCCTCTCTCTGCCACCTCCAATGCTAGATTTCCACATGCCGCCCCCCCCCCCCACCCACACCCCAATCCCTATAGTTATGTAATGACCTTGAAGTATGAAGCATAGATCCCCCGTGGATCCTTTATCCCTTGAATAAGAGCTAACGTGTATTTACTCTCCTTGGGGTCCACAGCAGCCCCTGACTCGACTCACACAGACTGCTGCCAGCTCTAATGAACCTCCTGTGCTCTGTGAGGTGCAGGCATGTGTACCGACTGACCACACTGTCAGTCAAAGAGCACAAACGTGGCCTTGCTAACCCTACTGAGGCAGACAGAGACGGCAAGACCGGGTAAGGTTTGAAACCTAATGTGGACACTTTATTCACCAACAGAAGCTAATTAGGAAAGATGCGAGCGTTAAATATACGAATATTTAAGGAAATCAATACATAAGTGGAAAAAGCTAGTTTCAAATATTTTGTCACAGAATTATCAACGAGTACTTTCTCAGCCTTAACTTTGGAGACTGACTTGAGGGCACTGCAAGATAAAAGACCCATCTCCAAGAAAGACAAGGGAAACAAATGAATGATAGGCATGGTATTTTCACAGGGGAAAAAAAAAAAACTGGTGACAAGAGGAAGTGAAAACGGATGTGACTAACTTTCTGTAGCTGTTGACCGTCTGTGTGGCAGTCAGAAAGACAGAAAATGGGAGTGGGGAGCAAAAGTAGAGAAGCTGCAGAGAGAGAGAGAGAGAGAGAGAGAGAGAGAGAGAGAGAGAGAGAGAGAGAGAGAGATAGATCTCTCTCACACTCACTCACACAAAAAAAA
>JAOEHI010001892.1:1739-12172 GCA_025447815.1 Percopsis transmontana
GGTTTTCAGGAGGTTTTTTCCCCTGGCAAAACCCGTGTTGGATTTTTTTATTTTTAACGGGGCCGGGTCGCCCGGTTAAAACCCCCGGCGCTTACCCCCCCCCCCCCCCCCCCCTCTCTCTCTCTCTCTCTCTCTTCAGCTCTCCTTTTGTCTGCTTATCTAGATAGTTTTCTTTCAGGGCAGTGTGTATGTATGTGTGTGTGTCTGTGTGTGTGCGGGGGTGGGATGGGGGGGTGGGGGGGTTTCACTTGTCGCAGGGCCAACTTTTTGGGCTTCCCTCCCGTCCCTGTGTGTCGCACACGTGCTACGCACACACTCTGTCCTGTAAACACCAGGGAGACAAGAGGTGGACACTCTTCTAATGTCAACAGCGACATCATATTTCACCATATTTCCCACCCCCTTTTCCCCTCTTCTTTTCCCTTATTTTCCCCTTATCTCTCTCTCTCTGCTGTCGTCACAGAAGAGGTCAGAACCCCAGAGAAAGAAGTGATCAATAGGGGAAATTGAAAGAGAAGAAAGAGAACAAATGACAGTTCTAGAGATAGCAAGGAAGGGAGGAGCACAAGAAAGAGAAGAGAGAGAGAGGGAAAAACAAGAGACCGATGAAACGAAAGAGATAAGGAAGGGCAAAATTAGACAGAGGGGGAAAAAAATCCTTCAATAAAGGCGAGGATCAGATAGCAGCGTCTCTGAGGACTTCCAAATGTTCTTTTATCTCGGTGGGGAAAGGCGGTATTAAAAAACCAGAACAGAGATAGAGACGGCGTCATTTGCTGCTGCTCTTACAAAGTGGGGACTTATGACTGTAAATTGGATCAGAAAACTCCGACACACTTTGTGACTAAGTATTTCTCCTCCGGTGGCTCATTGTGTTGTCGTGATGGTGTTCTCCGGCTACCGAAAAGAGTCAACTGACACATTTGCAGGGTGAAAACCACACACTTAGTCAGGGCTCACTGACTCATCGTGTGGGTTTTATGCTAGTCAAGCTATCCCGCAGAGTCAGGTGGGAAGTAGTTGCAAAAATAAAAGCATACACTGTAAAAAAAAAAAAAAAGACATATGCTCCATTTCAAATGGGTGATCCGTAACTCTTTAGGTTTTAAACCAAAATATTAAAAAGAAATTTTTTTTTGTACAAAGTAGATTATAAACTGAAAATTTTTGCTGAAAAACAAGCATTTTTACTGTATTTTAAAAAGAAATCAAATTTGCTCTGATGAGGTTGAATAAGAGATCATTGTGCTTCTGTTAAATTATTCTGTCAGATTCTGCTTGTATTTATTTATATTTTTGAACATGTTTGGTGAGAATAGGGATGGTGTAACCCAGAAGAAAGAGAAGCAGGCTGTTGAGATTAGACGAGCAGAAAACCTTTTCTACCCCACAGGTTGGTAGGAGATGGGCAGATGAGATATTGTATATTTCCTATGCTGAAGGAACAACCGTTAACGGTATATTACAGTATGTCACATGCTTCTGAAGGGGGAAAATATTAAAAAGGGCCTTTTGTTGTCCACGTTAGTGTTAAATCCAGTCTAATCTCGTGTTGCACGTGTTTTAAAAGAAAATGTTTATTCAACCATTAAAACATAATACGCATGTAAGAATTTCAGTTTTATATCACCACATTACAGTAGGCTTCAGTATTAAAAACAGTTAATTTACTGGAGCAAGATGGTCTCTCCCAAATCATTTGTATACCCTGGTCATTTGTATTATAAGTCAGTAGAACAAAGATCATTTAGTTCTAAATTACTTTTGGGAGACAGGGGTTTATAAGGACGCAGAGTACCCTACCTGTCCAGGTCCAGACATCACTATATATAAGCTATCTTATGTGTATATTTAAACTTTTGAGTCAGGCCCTTGAACTTTTGAGATAAAAATGACCCTTGTTTGGAGTGTTTTTCTTGAAGAGCCAGTAAAAAAGGGGAATAAATTACAATAATAAAAAACATGAGTGTGCTGGGAAACTGAAGCCCTAGAGCTCCATGATCCAAGCTAATCAAATCCTAAATTAAACATATTCAAAACCATCAACCAGTGCACTAATGCTGAGGCAAAAAAAAAAACTCATATCCAATTTGAATAACAAATGAATCCATTTAGAGGCAGTGCTGCAATTTTCCCCAACGTGTGTCGGTAATGATCTAACTTCTGAGAGGATCAGATTGAGTTTGGTAAAGGTTGCATCACCATGACGACAATATTGTAAGGGGAAATGTTGTCTTACAACCGAGGGAGAAGGTGAGCTTACAGCATGTCAAGAAAATCTAAGGTTTACAACTTTCATTCACATTCCAGTTTTTACCACTACATACAATACATTTCCTTGTAATGTATTAAGGTTCAACTACCCTTGAACACAACAGTGTGTAGATTGTGAATGTAGGAAATACATTTATCAGTTATTTTCCTTCATAATAAACACTAGAAAGTCACTTGGTTTCTCATACCATGCATTCACCCGATTCCATCAGCATGTGTCAAATAAGTAAATACACGGAGAGCTGAGGCATGCATAACAGAGAATGAGACACACAGGAAATCTTATGTGAAGTGAAGGGGTTGTTTGCACATGTAGAGCGTCAAAGCCTTATTCAGGAAGGTAAGACACAGATACACTGTACATACACACATAGCACGCACACATGGGATGACATTGAACCAACGCGTGGAGGGAGCTAAGTGAAACAATGTGCTGAGCAATAATGCACATATGGAGGCTGGGCTCAGGACGGCACCTCTCTCTCTCTCTCTCTCTCTCTCTCTCTCTCTCTCTGTCTCTCTCTCTCACTCACTCCTCCCAGCCCCTTTAAAGTGCTTGAGGAAGTATGAGTGCCGTGCCTTCTCTAGACTTACACGTCGCTCTAATCGCCTGGGAAAACAGGAAATTGCGGTCTCGGAAAATGTAATGTTTATACTCAGGTCACATTAACACCCCCCTCCTATCTTTGTTGAATTGAGAAGTGGACGGCGAATGTGAAGAGAAAAAAATAGGAAAAAAGTACAAATGTTTTTCATTAAAGATACTGTTTATCAGAACTATGCCTTTGTTTACTCACATAAAAGCTACTGTAAAAAAGTTAAAGGTTAAATGTTAGCAAAGCTGTCAACCAAAATATTTATTTTAATCCTATTATTTAACTTATTTAAAACCTATTTCAGTTCCTAAAAACATACTATTAACAAGTCTGCAAAGCTGGTCACTGGCGTCTATACTGGTAATATGTTTTCTCAAGTTACTCCAGTTTGTTGCTGTGGAGTTCAATTTAAGGTACAGTACATTTCAGTGTTAGATCAAAGACTTGCCAACAGGAGTAACTTGAGAAGACATATCACCAGTAGTGATGGTCAACTTTGTAGACATGTTTTTAAAAAACAAGAAGAAAGCAATATGGTGGATGAAAATACTGAACCCAGTTGATGATGGATGGATTTAATTTTTTGCCAAACCTCAGCGTGAGGACTTCTTCTTAGGTGACGGGCAAAGTCAAAGGTTTTAAAAAAAAATTCTGCCTTAACAAAAATAAATTTCTATTTTCCTACTTTCTAAGATTTATTGATATAACGCAGAAGTGATAATAGTGAACCATGTCACTTCAGAATAGTTAAAGGGGGGGAAATTATCCCTCCCCACACTGTAGCTGCAGTGTAAATGTTGCCCAACAGGCTCAAAGCTTCAGTGAGACGTGAGAGGCTCAAGACTTCATGCAAACATTAACATTAACATGATTTAGCCCCAAACCACAGCCTAACACTCCAATTTTTCATCTGCTCAAGTTGTACCGTTTGAAGAGAGGCCTTAACTAGCATGGCTGGGGCTGGCGCGTGTCCAGTCATCTGCTCTCTTTGTTCCTTTCTCGCTCCACCCTGCGATCCTCTCTCTCCAGCTCTCTGCAAAGCCTGTCTCCAGTCTCCATGGGGCTCCATACAAGCACCGACCTCTTCGCCATATTCTTATCTTTTTCTCGTATTCCCCGCTCTCTCAAACACACACAGACACACATAATTTCTCCACTGTAAACTGGTTGTTTGTAATTGGTTGCAATTTTGGCCATAAGGGGCAGGGTTGAGCTGTAAGTTGATCTCCGGATGTCTCGAGTGGTTTTCTTTAGAAGGGATGTAAATGCTAGACAGGTGGGCACACCTTGAGCCCTGCACTGCCATGTGACTGTGCGCACGCACGCACGCACACACACACACACACACACACACACACGCACAGTTGTACATACTTCAAAGTACAGGCCTGGAGTTTAGTTTTAGTTTTTATTGTTCACAGAGCTATGAAGTGTTGACAGTCACGCGTTACAGAGACAAATTGAGGCCTCGGTTTTCGGTGTGTCTCCAGGCGTCACAGAAAAATAGTTCCGGAAAAATCGGCAAATAACATTTTACATTTGAAAACCTTTGGAGAACCTACCCGCAGTCTCAGCTCAGAGCTTTGTGCTGGAATGAAAAACGAGGCAATCACTGTGAAAAACTCAAATATTTCAAATATTTTTATGGTTGACCATTGAAAAATTAGGGGGCCATAGGGACTTACAGAGCAATATATACATTAGGGAAAGAGAGTATAGAGGGAAAAATTGCTGAGCCAATGATGCAATGGGAAATTTAAATAGCTAGCTAAAAAGTTAGAGTATAGCAAATACCACGTTTGTGTCCAGCACTTGATATAATGTAGTCAAAATAAAATGTACAAAACTATTATTTTCTTACTGACATTATTTTAACATGTACAACTTTGGTGCTATCTTTCCATGTTACACAGCGGGTGGAGGCCTTCGGGAAGTGCTAAAAGAAAAATAATTTTTGTATACATGGGATTCAGGTGGCCCCCTCAGATTTCCATATAAATGCATAGGGAACTTTAGCGGTGGTGGTAGGGGGGCAGGCTGGGGTTAAGTGGTCCATATTGAGTCAGTTTACCCAGCAAGCCTTGATTTAGTCTGTGGCCAAGGGCTAAGCTATCATTAGGAACTCACCAGGCTAACCACGACTATATGTTGAATATACAAGTCTCGCCAAGGAACCAAGGATCTGAATGGCCTGAGTTTGTCAGGACTGCAGAGTCCTTTCTTGTAATGGACTGAAAAGACTTCTCTTATCGGGGGGTTTCACTTCCTCACTCAACACTGACACAGGCTTATTTTGAGATTACACTAATGTTTTTGTCATTTTCATAGTTATATTTTAGACTTCATAGTTATATTTTAGACTTAGTAAGTCTTTAGAAACTTTTTATTATTATTGTGCTTTCCAACAAAACAGATTTTGAGTGATTAATTCATGGGCATCTGTCCTGTTTATTCTCAGAACAGCTGTGTAGTTTTTGTGGGCTGACATTTCTTTGGATTCACTCCCTGAAGCTTAGTTATATATCGTTTTTATTTTATTTTGTTTCTTGACTGAAGTGCGTGTGTGTGTGTGTATTTGTGTGTATACAAGCATGTGTACTGTATGTGTCGTCCAGACACCCACATTTTGTGTATGTGTTTCGCTGATTACTTGATCATCTCGCATCTTTTCCCTCCCACTTAACAACACTAATGTTCTCTATGTTATTTAATCCAATTCTAGATGATTCTCCAAAGCAAAGCAAATATTTTTTGGGGCAAGGTCACACAGTAATCATCTTTTCATGGACTCAGTACTGATAGCATTATTCTTCACCCTTATTTTATCCTTGTAAGCACCATTGCAACAATCCAATACACAACAATATATGGTGGGAAAAACATTCAGATCCACCCTAAAATAGTCAGGGAGTGTCTTATTACTGTAACTGCAGTTCAAATGTGTAACTGTTCTCACTTAGTAACTAGCCAGGGAGTTTTTTCAAATGTATATTATAATATTCATTTACACCTGTAATTGGCGCTGAAGTGCCCAAGGGTTCAAGACCGCTGAGCTAATGTGAGATGTTATTAAGGTATTTTTTTGTCATTTCAAATATCATGTAAAATTTATTATATGCTAAATAACAAAGAATAAGGTTCAATAAAAGGTTAAAATATTTTTTTTGCCCTGGGTAAAAAAAGAGAAAAAGAGCATTGAGGACAGGACAAAACAAATACGATAGAACGTATATGGCATACACCCATTACTCTGAGTTTGAACTTATAGTCGCCATGCTCTCTATAATTGACACTGACTTGTTCCTTTAGAAAGGAGTCATTTATAGACACAGCCACTTGTGGTTCCACAATTAGAGCATGGTTTCTATAGCGCAAGTACATGTAATTAGCAGAGAGCGAAAGAGAGAGAGAGAGAGAGAGAGTGTGTGTGTGTGTGTGTGTGTGCGTGTCAGAGGAAATGGAAAAAAGTGCTGTTTCCTGCCCCTTAGCACCTCTCTGCCTTTGTCTTGTATTTCAAGAGAGGTTCAAACTCATTGTCGACAATAAACTGCACAATAGGGGCTTACCATAGCCCTCCACTGACACACACACACAAATGGCGTCATTTGAATTTAAATAGTGTACAGTTTTTGTGTGCTGGCATAGTGAAGTGCATCCTCCATTTGTGAGGACATCCTTAGGTCCCCTTTAAATAAACCTCTATTCTGCTCTGTATCCAACGACCTACACCCCCCAACCCCCACCCCTTTTGTCCGGAGATGACAGCACAACAATAGGGACATTATGCCAATCCTGACTCATTCTATTTATAATTATTTTTACATTTCAGTTAATAAGAAACCTTGCTTGTACAAAGGTAGCATCAGGCTCTTTAGAAATGTGCAAGGCTTTGCAGATGGAGTGTTGTTTGAATTAATCCAAACATTGGATTGGTTTTTACAACAATCCAATAAGTAATATTTTAAAACATTAATTAAACCCTCTCGAAGGTTTAAATGCTCTCTAAGATTCTCTAGTTACTTTCTTTGATAATATGTTCTGAGACATAGAGTCGGTAGGTGTAGTATTTTTTTTAAGCTTTTTTATTTTAAGCATAGAACATATTTCCATGACTATTTCAAGGGAAAATGTTCAGTCTCCCTAAACCCTAAAACCTAACACAAAAATTTGAAGGACTGCTTCTTCTAAACAATAAACTCCAAACACTGTTTGAGGGCAGTCTGCAGGGCATGTAAAGACATGTAATACAGTCTCCACTTAACTAGAGAGCTAGCTGTTTCAGACTGACGTCCTGTGGCCAAAATACCATTAGGCACAGGAAAAAGCTGTAGTGTTACCTTTGTCAAAGCATGGGTGGGTGGGGGCTGAGTAACAATGGGCGAAATGCCACTCCCTCCAGGGGAAACGCATTATAAATTGGAGGTTGGTGACATATCCGTGAAGACCAGCAACAGTCTGAGCTATGAGCTTGGCACTTCAAAGGGATTGGGTTTCCTCACAAGTTTATTTCCAGTTCCTCCTCGCAATGAGTTTTTAGTGGTGCGGGCTTGGCTGGCGGAACAAGGGAAGGGGATTTGACACACAGGGATGGACAGATGTATTGGAGCTCATGCACGGGATGCACGTGCACACACACATACACACGTGTGTGTATATGCGCACACATACACACACACACACACACACACTCTTGGACAAAGTGCCTGCACTTCAAACAAATAGGACTTCATCAATGTTCATCAGTAATGGTTTCAGGCTGCCCCTACGATCCTAATCATTTCCAGAGTCTGTGAGCGTGTTTGTGTGTGTGTGTCTGTGTGTGTGTGTGTGTGTGTGTGAGGAGACAGAGAGAGAGCAAGAGAGAGAGAGAGAGAGAGAGAGAGAGAGAGAGAGAGAGAGAGGGAGAGAGAGACAGAAAGGGTTGTGGATTTAGTTAAAGCTTTCGTTACTTTTCAGTACCATAGGTTCCTACCTAAGGCCAACTAAAAATGGCTGGAGTTTTACTAATACCTTTGACTTATATTTGTGTTCTAGAAAAAATATTAATAGAAAAAATTCCATTTGCCTTAGGGCCATATACTGTACAGTATATTACTTAAGCAGCAAGGTGGGGTGTGGGCAAATTTTTCATAATTTAAAACACGTTGTGGTAAGTCTGCAAAATGCACACCGTTGAAAAAACACTTTCAGTTTAATTTAAAATGTTTAATTCATTACATTTATAGGCTTTTATTATCTCTTTTCGGGATTAAAGGTTTTCAGCTTTGTTGGGAAATGTTGGGAAAACATTTCCCAAGCTATCCACCAACCATCTTAGTACCTGTATTTATTGGAGCAAAGAATAGCAGGTCTAGCTAAGGGGTCATTTTATTTGAGGCCAACTGACTTGAAGCCATGACGTCCTCTGCTTTATATCCAAAACAAACACCATGTTTGCTGTTACTGGGGAGGTTAATGTAGTGTGAATAGCTGATACGGAATGACTGTATTTAGAATCAAATGAGGCTTAAAATGGCCAGGTGCTCTACACACAAAAACGTCAACATCCAAGTCAATGGAAGCTACAACAAACAATGTACTGTTTGTGCACCTGTAGGTATGCTTATATAGTGAATACATGTTCATAATATTGTCTAAAACGAGTGGGTGAAGTGACTTCCTAACTGAAAGAAGAGCAGAAGAATTGAATGTCATTTTCTTCCTGTATTCATGTCATAATCAAGATGAATGTGTTTTTGGAAACAAAGAGAGAGATTTATGAGCGAGAGAGAGCATGTGTGGTGACAGTTGGTTCCATCATGTGACACCCACCCTTGGCAGGCCAGTGGGTTATATGGGCGTGCTGGTTGGCTGGCTGTCAGTGCTAGGTCACGCTTGATTGGACGTTAGTCAATGGCTCAGACACACCCCTCTGTGGGCAAGCTAATCTCTAGTTAGCAGGTCCATAGGGCAGTGTGTGTATGTGTGTATGTGTGTTTCCTGTCAGTTCATGGGTGCAGGGGACACGCCCATGCATGAGAGACAGACCACTAACTATCTCCTTTAACTCCCTTATTTCCTGTTGCCAAATCAGTCGTGTCCTCCTCTCTCACACTCGCACCCTGTTAATACACACACACACACACAACGCAACCTGTGGGAAAATACTACTTTCACAATTTGACCATTACCGAGTAACATTACCCCAAAAGCTTATTTCCAATACACGTCTTGAACCATTAGTGACCTTGACATTCTAGTGGACTTGCAACTCATTCACAACTGATATGTGGTGACCACAGCTTTATCGCTTCCACAAGTCCCAACCTGGAACCTTCCTGACTTTGAATTACATAGCGGAATGGTCCAGAACGGACAGAGAATTCACAGCCATGTATTCATTGGTCTACATTGGCAGACAAGTAACAAGGGATTGTATTTAAGTGATAGTCAAAGCTGTAGTATTTGACACGTGGACAAAGAAATGCACACAATGTCCCAGAATATCAGCATCATGTCATCTTGCAAATGAATATTCATTGCTTGCTAAGTTGCTATTTTTGTTTACGTTTTCCTGTTTAATTCAACTGAAAATAAAATAAATTACATTTTGTACTTTAGGGTGTATTGCAACAGATCACTGTCACAGGACAAATTCCTCTATATTTGTGAGTCTAGTTCTGTTGTGGGAAGCAACGTGGGATTCCTGTCAAAATAAAGATTTTAAAAAGGTGATAATTGTGCTGTAATTATGTAAATTAAGAGAAATAAAATTCCAGCTTTGCAGCTGTCTTTGAATGTAAATAACAGAGCCAATTTCAGCTGCATTTCTGTATTGCATTTATTCAGAGGTCTCTTCCTATTTAAAGCTCTATAATGCCCGTCTTCACACTGTACATCAATACAGTGAAGGCAACAATGACTACAATTCGAGTAGGGTAGCCACAAATTAGTCAGGCAGCGTGATTTGTGAGAAGCTCAGTTCCAACACAAAGTGCAGATTATGACTCAGGAAGACTAGACCCTGTATTAAGGAGATACAGTACATCTATGGGCACATATCTGCCCTGACAACAAGAAATGTAAAATATATTATGCACACAGCAATTGCATAAAGCAGTGTTGGTGTTTTAACCTAGCTTAAAGTTACACTCCTTGATTGCGTTATAGCCCCCCTAGCTCACCGTTTATGTTTGACTGTGCACATGCCTGTAAGGGGAGGGGTAGAGAATAGTGTGAGCCTAGGGCAGCTTTAGGGGGAGGAATAGAGGTGTGCGGCAGCTACACAGTCCTCAGGTGTGGGCGGGGCATGCACTCCTTGCGTGTCAAATCAAAACAGCGTACACAACACGAATTTCAACCACAAGGGTAATTTGGGACACAATTCGAGGAGTGTTCCTTTAAATGGGGCTCCACATTGTAATTACTTAATTTCCTTTATTCTTTCTTGTTCAGTCGAAGCACAGTGGCTCTTTCCTTATGTCCACAAGTGCCCCACTTCCCCCCCTGAGTAGAAAAGTATCAAAGCTCTGTGTGTTAGTAGAGCTTGATAAAGGCATTTTGTATTTCTATTTGTGTTCATGA
>JAOEHI010001893.1:0-12171 GCA_025447815.1 Percopsis transmontana
CACACACACACACACACACACACACACACACACACACACACACACACACACACACACACACACACACACACAATGCCTTAAGCCCTGTCAGGTCTTGGGTGGCCCTGGTTTCCATTGTGTAGGGGGAAAGGTAGACTGTCTAAACCAGACCTTACAGCTCTACCGTGGGTCCGGACGGTCAAATGATTACCAGTCAGCTCATTATGAGAGGAGGAAGATAAGGACCTTCCTGGAAGCCCAAGCTAGGGAAATACCCCCAAAGAGCAAGAGCATTCCTCATCTCTGTAAACCTTGGACCAGTGTGACACAACAGAAACAGCCCCATCACCAAGATCTAATTGATTTCACATGGTGCAGCAACTGCTGTCCATCCCCCGCTAAGCCATATGGTGGACCAGTTCACTTCACCACCTTTTAGTTGCCAAGTCATGTTAATCATGACAGAGAAGACCGATAACAAAGAATTACGGGGGGATCAAAGCTGTCTCTAAGCCCTAATCGCTTCAGTTAGTACACTTTTGATCTTTGCATCATCATCGCTATGTTACTTCTGAGGCAGAGTCCCTAAATGTGTGCTAGTCTTACTGGAAAGTTCTGGATGTGAGGAGCTAGTAACATTGGTAGTCTTTGCTTGGGCACTTTACTGTACATGGCTCTGTGTGGAAGGCACTTCAGGAGACATCTGAGGGTGGAAATCTGTCAGTGACACAACTATCAACTAACATGGTAAAATCTATTGAATGGATGAAATGTAAGTGATGTATGTACGGTCTACATTGATGCTGATAATATTAACAGGGGGTCTTACGCATATAATCAGCATTTTCATTTTTAAATATTTTTCATCAACCTGTGGTCAGACGGTCATAGCTGCAATTTTGTAAGGTTCTCTCAGAGGCATCAGAACTGCCATCCTAATTTCCAACGTCATTCCGAGGGCACATAGAAGAACAGGCAGGGGATGGCAGGGAAATTAAGACGCATCGGAATGTGCTGACCGGTAGAACTGTCACAACTCATCAGCAGCAGACGCTTGTGTCGTTTGATTGGCAGGTCTCCAGATCTAACCTTCACCAAACTGTGTCGAGGACGGCGGGTGCCAGGCTCAAGGGGGTGGCACTTGTCAGCTTCGTTGAGCTTCATACACTAGATCCGATATGGTCACATGCCAGTCTCAGGGAGCGAACCTTTGTTTTGTATCACAACAGAAAGGATAGTGGGTGGCGATTTGTACAGTCCACAGTCCAGTGACCCGGAGCACAGTCAGAGAAATCTCATATTGTACGCACTTATTATAATAGAGTCCTCTGGGAGGTCGTTTGAAGATGTTTCAGCTTTGATTAGGCTTTTAATCATTAGAAGAAAGAGATTTTTGTAGTGCAATTTATATAGTAGACAGACCTAATAGTCGATTGGTTGAATGGCAGCACATTTCCTAAAATAGAAAATATTTGATGATGCTATAATAGAGCTCTATCTCACGGGTATCTTTATGTGTAACTGTTTTCCCACACGGTCATCCACTGTCATTGTTTCAACCCAGGACTTGTGAACTAGGAAATGGGCCAGACTTAAACCAGTAGGGACTGCACCGCCAAGCTGTATTTCCAAATGCTTTGCTGTATTACAGACCAACCACCAGACAGGAGACATAAACACACCGTGGGTTTAAACATGGAAATCCAGCGGGCCTGTGAGATGTTTGAGTGCTGATCTAACTCTTTCCAACCTCCTACCACAGTCAAAGCATTACTCTAATAACCTGTGACCTTCACACTCAGCCACCTGATTAGTAAAAAGTGTATGACAGAGGGTTACTTATACAGTAGGTGGAAGGGGACACAAAGAGAGGGCAATGAACTCTTTTAAAAGCCAAGGTGATGAGTAATGGACCGGGCTTGTGAGAACCAGCGTCAGGGGCCATTTGTGGTTAAACATGAGCGTGTCGCCACATTCCATTGTGTTTATTCCCATCAGCCCCCACCCCCTTTTCACCCCATCCCATATTACCCCCCCACCCCCACCCCCCAGGGCAAGAATGGCACATTCCATCTCCCCTATCACTAGATGAGAAGCGAAGAAGGGATGATTTATCTCTTCATACCATAGGCCAAGCCAGAGCATTGGCAGTGTGGTTCAAGTTGCTGAGGGGTGATTAACAAAACTGGCATCTGTTATCCAGCTGACTATAAAAAGCACTTTTGGTGAAAAAAAAAAAAAGCTGTTCATTTGTGTGGTTTGGATGGTTTGCCAGTTATTTCATGGAAAGGAGTAACTGCTAAGTTTGTCTGTCACCCTTTTTTTTTTAATCATCAGTTAGTGTGTCATGAAAGAGTTTCTAAACTACATTAAAGTACCAGCTGGCCAGTATTAGATTAAATCAGAACTGTGGAAATGCCTCCAATTTTTACACAGTAGCCTGGATTTAACATTGAACTTTTTAGGACAATAATAATGATGCAACTGACTATAATTGAGCCTTGTCTTCATTTTGCCATCGTGACTAGTGTGTCAGACCCTCAAAACATGTCTATTTCTTTGTCACAGCTGGGTTATGCTTGGCATACAGGAAAGAAATTCCTTCCATTATCTGCCCAGCCAGGAAAACAGCTTTACAACTAATTAATGTCATAGCACCCCCTACTGTTGAAAGCAGATGCTGAAACAAAATTGAAAAGTAACCTTTCCATAAATATAATTATTATATGCTAAGTGTGTCTAATCGTTTTGACGATTAGACAAAACGATTTACAATAGAATAGTAAAACACACAATTGACAAAATATGCAATTAAATACAGTTTCTGTGTTTCATTATGAATATGTTCCATATTATGTGTACTGTTTTATGTAATGTATTGCAGTGGAATTTTTTTTATTATTTTTTTTCTCCCCCCCCCCCCCCCCATTCAAGGGTGCTGGTGACAGCTTCATTGGAGCCTTGGCCTTCTACATGGCTCACAACCCTGCAATGCCTCTAGAGGAAATGGCCAGGAGAGCCAATCATGTGGCAGGAGTGAGTGTACAGACAAATGGTACACAAATGTCTTATCCCACTAAGAAAGACCTGCCAGCTGAATTGTTCTGAAGACAAGTTTACTTCCATACAAAGAAAGCCCACACACTTAAATGCAACCAATTCACCTCTGCCACCAGTCTTCCATTCAGATACTACAATGTACAGAGCTTAGAGAACACAACTGTCTTATGTATTCTAAATAAAGTATTAAAACATAACTGCTCATACAATTATATTCATAATATAATTATAGGAATTACATGTAAATTACGCCAATTGTGCAAAACTAAATTACACTAAAGATATAATTTGCAGTCTTTTTTTTACAGTTGCATATTTAATAACACAATGTACACAGATCATTGCAACAAAACATGATCTGTAAATAATAGGCTTTCACTGGAACTAAAGTACTGAACTGAAAGTAAAACTTTCAATATTATTAGTTGCAGCCAATTATGGAAAAACTGAAATTTTAAGAAATTATACGCAACGTTTAACTCAGTAGACTAGTTGACATCAGTGTTAGATAACGGCAACTAATAATACTGGATTAAGATAAGAGTTGTGGAAGCCACAATAAATAAAACCTTAACACATTCTGTATGCGTGCAGTAATTTTTTTTTTTATTTTTTATTTTTTTTAAATGGTATGGGCCCGTTGTGCCTGAAATAAAGAATCAAGTAAAAATGAGTTGTTGTTGACAGTTGATAGTTTTGTCATTTGATTGGCGCATTGTGAATTCCTGCAGTGAAGATGTCTGAAGCCCATGGCTGTATCCAGGAAGAAATCTTCCCAGTTGTATGCCAATCAGAAAGAGGCATTACCAGTATACTGTTTAGAATCTGTTACAGTTCCATCATTTATTTACAGATTCCTTGTTATCCATGGGTGCATCGTTAAATTGATCGGATCTTTCTCTTTTCAAGGAACAGGACATGCTTGTTCACTGCAATGACAGAAAGGAGATTCCACATTTAACATATCATCAAGTATTTTTTTTTATATTATTCAAGCTAGTAAGAACAACTTATTGGCTAATAAGTACTACTTTATAATACATATAAGTAATTCAAGGTAGGAGCGTAGGTATATAGTACAGGCTACAGTACGCCTGTAAGCAGCAAGAAATAGCAGAATATAAATTGACTTTACTGGCAGTTGGTAAACTAGTGTGCATTACTGCCACTAGGAATATACCTTTATGAAGGTGTCGATGAACAGGTAAAGACATTATGGCTTGTGTCATTGTTTTGCAGGAAACATCCAACAGAATCGCTTACCAAATGGATCGTGTTTGCGCAGCACCAGTTTCTCTCTTAGACGGTTCCTCTTGGTGTTAAAGAAATAGCCCGTCCCTGCAGCGCTCATCATCTGCACCAGAACTGTCCTGTTCAGCACAGTGTATAGTCATACCATAGTGATACTTTACAGCGTATAAGAATAGGAATAATTCGTTAATTATTTTCAGGCAAATACAATTGGATGTTAATGATAAGTGAGACAAGTCGTTCAGTTTTTAAAGGGAATCTGGCAGCAAATATGGAATCTGAATCACATTAATTGACATTAAACAAGGAGATAATTGTGGTACTACAGTATACGAGATAATCCTCAGAACTGTGCTGTTATCGGCGAGCAGTATGCATACAGTACTGTATACTAAGAGTGCAAAATTGTGTCTTTTTGACTGGAATATTTTGACAGACGGAATATTGATTCACTTACTTCGATTTTGCCTTGGCCACTGATGCAGAAAAAAGAGAAGAGTAAATCTCAATATAATCAGCCATAAAGACAGACATAAACAGTATAATTCCAGCAAGGCTTTATAAAATCCAATGCTAGCTCAAGCTTTTAGGCTAAGCAATGGTTTGTTGCTCAACATTGCTCGTATCAGCTTTACCAGATTACATGTGTTGAACACAAACAGCTATCGATGATCACACTATCTAACTTTATAGTTAATTTGAGCTCATCGTGGGTAATATGAACGTGTTAAGTTACTGACGTTATACTGTAGAGGCAATATTATGACAACGGTAACTTGCTCATTTAGAAAACGATTCGTTTATGTAAATCGTTAAAGTCATACTTACAATTAACAGTGGTGATAAACATTTTTCTCCTGTTTCAATAAGTTATCAAAATCAGACAAAAGACATAAAATTAACCTATAAACATAAGTCACATTGACGATATTATAGTGCTTCCGGATTAAGAGACAATTTCCGGGTTGCCTTAAAGGCACAGGCGGTATAGGGCAGGTAATTTATTGTACAGTATGATTAACGTTACACGTGGAGTTTTGACCCATAATTTCTCCTTTAGTTTTATTCCATAGAGAATAGCTGAATGCCTGTTTATAGTTTTAATTTCGCCAATTTCAGTCATGCTGTTCAATTCACTCAATTCAATTAACACAAACCCCTTCATTTCATTTTTAAGAATTAATTTTAAGAATTTGTAAGTGTGCAATGCTAACATAGTGGCAATAATTTAAAAAAAGCAAAAATACAACTTGTATTCGCACAGCTAACAAAAAAATGTTATAAAGCCCAGAGCAGGGTTGGCCAACCAGTCTGGCATGTGGAGCCAAAAAAAAAAATACAGCACCACTGCAGAGCCACAACACATGCGCGCACACACTGATATAGAAAAAGTGACTTATAATAACTTACAGGGCTAAGAACATAACACATAACAGTTACGTTTTAAACAAAAACAAGTTTTTATATATAGTTTTTATAACAATATTTAGTTTTAAGGTCTGAACTTTTGTATGACTTCCTTTTAAATGATGCAGTGACCTGGCAGTGACCTGGCAGACCTGGCAAATGACCTGGCAGTCCTTATTTTCCACAATCCTTCTCAGGTCTGGCTTGTATTCAGTTGTGGCTACTCTAGCAACTCTTCCACATGTGTGTCAGTGAGAACAGCTCGATGATTTTAGGGTAGTGTAGACCGGTTCATATTGAGATATCTCTCTGTCGTGCCGGCACATATGGAAATTAAGCTTAAGTTCCTCCGCCAGATAATATAGCATTCGTTGCTAGGCAACGCACAAACACCGCAGATAAGGCCCTTTCTGACACAACGCGACAACGGCACCACTGCGCTCTGAAACCTATTATTTCCCATGGCTTGCGCCGCTACATGACGGCTTTTCGCGGTGTCGAGCAAAGTGCTCGCACAGCGCGTATCGGTGAGCGTTTACCGCTGCTAATTTTAGTTGAACCATTGTGCATTATCCCTGCAATGTGCGCCGATCGGCGGCGAGCCATATTGGCCCGCGAATTTATATTTCTTTATTCCAAAGTAAAAATTCACAATTCCTTCAAAGAATAAATCACGGCTTCGAAAGTGAGTCAGCCATGAAGAGCATTAAGAGCAATCTCTAGGCCACCCCTGGCCTAGAGATTGCTCAACCCTAGCTAAATGCAGGACAATTATCGGTAGCAGGTTCTCTAATGCACAGCCAGGTTTTTGAGATTAGTGGCTGATTAGACGTCTTCTCAGGTTGAGGGCAGGTGAATTTAGGCTATTTCTGCTTCAGTTGGTGAAGTCAGCAATACAGGGTTTATAGCCTACATGCCAGCGGTCCAAAAGGTCTAATCAGCCCAGCCAGTTTATCTCAAACACCTGTCTGGTGTTTAAGGGTCTGTACAACATAGATTGGTAACGTTCTGAAAATCCTGAAAATTAGCGATCAGTAAGTAAAGAAGCTATAGATTGAAGCTTTAGGCCTAGTCAGGTTTACCTGAAGTAACTTTCTTATTTGTCCTCCAATACCTTTATTCCATTTGTTGTTGTGATTTGTTAGTATTGTTACTGTTATTAATAGCCTACTTAATATAGGCCTACTAGGGGCCTCATTACAGAAAAATATCCTAACTTCTTGTCCCATCTTAACTTTTGTTAACTTTCAAGGATAGGAAAATTCCTATTACAGAAGCAATTCCTATCTCAAACCTCCTATCTTATCTTAACTAAAGACATTATATAGTATAAATTATGTAGTATAAATTAAAAAGTATAAATTCAGTTTTTCAGTCGGCAGTCGTCCTGTCATGCCTGTGTCTATGCTTATGTACACGAGACTGCCTGTATCTTTGATTAGAATTTACCGGTAGTCTGTGAGATGGACAAGCCATAACATCAACAGCTCTCACTGCTATTATGGACAAACAAAGATGGGAGTAAAACATCGATCAAATTCAAAATTAATTGCCTTGGCAGTCGATATATACCCATTATTACATGTTCTGGGAAATTTAAAGCGTCATCATCCTAAATGCAGTTAGGAAACCTGTTTATGTAATACCAAAAGTCCTAAATGTCATCCTAAACTGAGATAAGATAGGATTTCAGACTTTTCAGACGTTTCTGTAATGAGGCCCCTGTAACTGTGGACGGTGAAGCTGCAATGAGGGGAAAAAACCCTTTAGGAACAGAGTGTGTTCATAATGGAACATGTAGGCTATTAATAAGGACAGACGGAGCAGTATGTCCTGGTTAAATGAATGAAGGGAAGCTGCACAGTAAAGCACTTGCCATTCAGGCAATGAACATGAATGTTATTGGACAGGGCATGTGAGCGTTGTAACTAGGCAGGCAGCAGCTGTCAGGATGTGTGTGGAGGAGCTTGCGTCACGGAGGGATAATTCTGTGAAGAAGGCTGAGACCACCGGCACCAGCCTCGGTTCTCATCCTCCTCCTCCTCCTCCTCCTCCACCCACACAGCACTCTCCACAGCCTGCCGCTAAGGGGGGTTATATAGGTAAACTCTCCCTTTTGTTCTCTCACCCACCCACTTCCTCTCTTTTTCACTACCTCTCGCCTGCTTTTGCATTTGAAATATTTGCTAGTATTTGTCCCTCCATTTTCCTTTCACTACCCCCTGCCACCCCCACTACTTCAGTGGCCCCATCTCTCTTCACACTCGCTCATTCATTCTATGCCTGGCATGAACGTGACGCTGCTATGTCAGAGATACAGTGACCCAGTGACAGTCTTATTCGCTGCTGTCATCTGTCACACTAAAATGAACAGAAGAAATGGGTCACTATCCATATCCTCCTTCAGTCAGAGATAAGAAGTGACAAAAACCAGGCATGTTTATCCGTCTGGGATGCCACCTGACACGTTAGCACCTCGAGTGTCTTTTGACCTCTAAGGCTCCAAAGTATCCCTTAACTTGTTTTGTCTTTTAAAGTAATAATTACGCTCAAGGGTCGTGGAATTAGAAGAAAAGGCACAAATCGGCATTCAGTTTAATGATGTGATTTGTGTCAAATGAAATTTAGCATATGCTGATATATTACGTGCCTGACATTCAAACATTTCTTATGAATCAATTTAACACACAAACAACCTCCAAACAAACCTCCAGTCACATTACTTGCTGTCACAACACCGGCTTGCTGTTCTTGTGACCTAACAACCTCATAGCAGTAGGTGACATGATGACTCACACACACACACACACACACACACACACACACACACACACACAGAGTCACAGACAGAGCGTAACACACACTGCTTCACAACTCCTCGGCTTGCGTCAGCATGCCGCCCTATTATCTATTACATAAAAGGCGATAAGATGGATGGCAAAAGGTGAGCCCCTGGCACGTGTTTTCGCCGCTTCACCTCACCGTGCCTTGCTGAGCCCTCAGCCTCTGTGCCAAGTGGTCTGTTGTTTTGCAGCTTTACACCGTGTTTCATCAGAATGTCAAGCCATATGAGCAAGGGAGAGAAGGACTGGGCCATGTTGGTGTGTCCATGGCATATGACAATATGACACAAAGTTGAACTTGGTGGTGGCTGTGAACAGCAGGGCAATATACAATACATTCATTTATGTGAAACAATTAACTCTGTTCGGTCCTTAAAGGGGTATGAGAGTTTTGTTTCTTACCTCAATAACAGTTTGTGTACTGTACTGTACAGTATTTACAGGTCTGTTTAACCTACATTCCTTTCTGAAAGTGAATGTAGTTGGAAATAATCCTAATATAATGACAATAGAGCGCTCTAACGTTAAACGAAAATATGACCATGGACTCCTGGTGGTGTTTTATAAGGTGTTTGAGAATACACATGAGAATACAGTATGATGATGATACTCTGTAGAATCAGCTCTTATAAAATGAAGCACTTTGCTGTATTTAGGCTGTGTTAGCAATTATTTGAGAATTGAACGGTATGGTAATAGGTAATGTATGTAATATGTAATGTATGTTGCAAAATGTATAATTAAGCGGTCCCTGATAATATGCAACCTGCGAATCTTTGCTCACGATAATTGGTGTATGACCTTTTCAGCTTTTGACAAATGTAGTAATTGTAAGTTGCTTTGGATAAAAGTGTCTGCTCAATGCTGTAAATGTGTCAAAATTAATCACTAAAACAAAAATAAGGTCGCTTGATGTCATTGCACATTAGTGTTGTATCTCTAAAGTTTTAGAAGTGAGGGTTAACATGTATTTTTGTTATATAAATTGTAAATCCAGTCAACAACATTTATATTTGAACGTCTTTCTGTCATCAAGAAATATGCCCAGGTTTTAACTCGCAGCCAGTGTCTAATGCAGTATTCATTAAATTGCACTGGCACTGGTAATTCCAAAATGGTCTGAATTATTCCTCTACTTGCGCAAGTGGGGAGTTGATTGTGCAGGTTATGATGTCATTGAGGCTTCTGATGGGCATCAGGTTGCTATGGTTCCACCACAGGTCTGTATGGGCTTGTTGTTTTTGTCCTGACATGGAAGTGTAAAAATCGCAGGCAACAGAGTGAAAAACAATCTGACCAATCCAACAACTGAATAACCATACGATGTGACCAATACTGTATATAGTAGCTGCAAGCCTTGTCTTATCATTTCGCAAACCCTATAGCCCAGTCCATACAAAGGCCTCGTTTGAAGTACACAATAGCCTGCTAACACGTGATGATAATGATGACAGTGTTCTTAACAGTGATGTTACAACCCCCCCCCCTCCCCCCCCCCCACCCCACCCCACCCCACCACCACCCCTCCCCCCTCGGGTCTCTGTGTTCCATGACGCAAAGCCAAGTAGGAGTGAACAAACCTTGTGCTCCCGGAGAGGACTGAGTGGGCCCACACCATCCGCTGCGTGCATACCAGGTCGTCTCAGGCTGGGCGGGAGAGATGGAGAAAGGAAACAGGAATGAAACATTGTAAAAATTAGCTAGGTTGCTCTTAGAGTTTAGATTAGATTATGTTTATTCGGGGGAGGGAGGGAGTGACAATGTGTAAAAAGAGTACTGAGGAGAAGAATAAAAGGGTCAAGTCTAATAATGGTGAAATAATATCCAGATAAATAACAAGATAAATGCAAGGAAACAGCATGTACTAATGTATGGTAAGAGTGTAATAGAGTAAACATCTAAAAGAATAAGCTCAACTCATTTAAGATTCAGTGCTCAGTCCAAAAAGAGCCATGCCACAATATAGACCCACTGAGTCATATTAGATGGTCTCTATCGCTCCCTTTGCCACTCTCCTCCTGCCTCCTGCCTTCTGCTGTAGCTATCTTTAGTAACCCGATCACTTTTCTGATACCTTGGTGGCTATTTTACTATTAGTCTAAATCCAGCTCTGAGGTAACAACGGACACCTTCTGTTTCCATGCTTCCGGTCGCTAGGCAACCTCAGCAATTATGCCCCTGCCAAGGGTTGGGCGGAAGTAACGCCCTAAGGCCCCCTGCCTTCATTCATCCTGGCCCAGAGCTTCCAACCAGCCAATGACGAAGGCTAATGCATCGCTTTGGGGGTGCCATTCTCTCTCTTTTCCCCTTGTGAAGATGCAGTAGTCTCCATTAGGGCCCACTGAGTGTTGGAAAAGACTTTGCTGCCCTCTGTTGTTCTCTGTGGCACATTATTGAACTTGCTTGTTCCTTTCAGGCTCCATCTGCCTGATTGGGTGTGTGTAAAAACAGGAGGAATAGAGAGAGAGAGAGAGAGAGAGAGAGAGACAGACAGACAGACAGTCAGACAGACAGAAATGGTGTTAGATAAATGTCAGCTTAACCTGATAGAGGCACGCACAAATACGAAATCCACCATCTAAGTGTGGACAGAGACTCTGATTGCATGTTTATTCGACTTTTGAAACCAACCCTGTGACAAAAATCAAGGTTCTGTTCCCAGAATGAATTGCGAGTCCACATATATTCCAATCCCAGTTTCACTGCACTTTGCTCCACGAGAATAAACATGAGTGGGAATATATGTGCAAATAGAAACCTGCTGCATAGGGAAAGCTTTTAAAGGCCACAGTTGAATGGTATGTATCTTAAGGAGAAAGCTTTCTCAATTGCCTACCCACAATCGACAGTGTATGCTGGCGTATCAAATGTAATTACGGTTAAGTATAGGCCTAGTATACGTTGCTTACACATAGCACAGTGTGAGATGGCAGCCACGTACATTTCATATGGAGAAATTGATTCTGCTGAATATCACAATATGGTCTTTTGACTTAGTCCAAGATGTCATGTGTTTTAATCAACGCCACTTGGAAGGGCACCTGACCTGTTGTCACGGTAGCTGTCGTTAGTAACAGCAGCTGTATCAGTTGTTTGACATTCAACCTACCATGAAATCACATCTCTTTTTCAGTTAGTGTCATAAGCTCTTTGCAGACATCATTGCATGTGGGTCCAGAAAGACAAACGACATGTTATAGTATGTAGCCAAAAATAAAAAATAAGGAAAAACATTATTTTTTAAAAATGATATCTAGCATTTATTTATTTATTTTGACCATGGGTTCCAAGCTTATTTTACATTTGAGATCAACAGTACCACAGTACACATGGTATACAGTATACACCATGTGCCTGGTTCAAACCAACCTGATTTTGCAAGCTCCAGTGGCGGAGCATGCAAAATCAGGTTTTGATTAGGCTAATGTGTTGCACCTGTATTTATTTTTACAATACCTATACCTTCTTTTTGGTAGCGCAATTTTGTCTTAACTGGAACAATTTAGGCCAAAACAAATCTGTGCAGATGAAACGGTAGCCCTACGTGTGACGGTTTGCGGAACGTGAGTGCAAGCGCAGAGGAACGTGACGGGAAAACGAGTACAGTCCAAAAAGCTCCGTAGAGAGGTTT
>JAOEHI010001894.1:0-12170 GCA_025447815.1 Percopsis transmontana
ATAGTTGACTGTCCAAGACCACTCCGAGGCTCTTTGCCGTTGGACAGGAGGACACTGAGGTGTTCTCAAGGGTAATGAACAGGTCCAGTTGGGGGCAGTTCTTTGCCGGGAGGTAGACTAGGAGGTTGTTTTAAATAGGAGGACAGTTGGTCAGAGACTGCACGTTCAAGTGTTTTGGATAGGAAAGAGAGGAGAGATACCGGTCTGTAGTTTTGGGGTGCAGATGCGTCTAGGGATGGTTTCTTGAGTAGTGGTTTGACTCTGGCCGTTTTAAAGGCAGCGGGGACTGATCCTGTGGTCAAGGAGGAGTTGATCAGGGGGCTGAGAAATGGTAAGATGTCATTACATTTTCTTTTCGCCATCTTTGTCGCTTAAGTAGGCTATAGGCACCGTCTGTGGAGGCCTCAAGGGCGTCACTTTGTGTTGAAAAGTAGTGGGAACATAAGGGATCAGATAAAAAAACATTTTTTAAACAGTCTTCAAAATACGAGATTTTCGGCAATGTAATGGTGGTGGCGGGGGAAGGGGGGGTGGCGGTATGAGATCAGAGTAGACAATTACGGCGAGAGAAAAAAAATTGCATAACGACACATAAAAGGACATAGCCTATACTACAGAGTCGACAATATGAAAAGCAAGATCATGTTGAACATCATTCATGGAAGAATCCAGCCACGCATGGAACGTCTGTTCAAGCTGGATTCAGGAAGGGTAGAGGAAGACATGATGAGATCTCTAACATCAGGTGGTGAATTGAAAAGGCCAAAGATGTCATGCCAGAATTTATGAAGCTTGGTGCAATGCCAGAATAGATGGGCTAAAGATCCATCTGCGCATTTTCATTACTACCTAATGTTGGATTCGCCGATGCCTTGAATTAATGGAACAGGAGTGTATACTCCTCATCTGAGATTTCTACCCAAAGATCAGCCTCCCATGTTTCTTTAAGGTGATTTGTGGGGACTGTGTACAACCCTGAAAATAGATCTACAAATCTGGATACTAGTTGTTTTTAGTAAGGGGTCCACAGGAAGGTGGGTATGTTTAAAAGCTCTGTGGGCACTATGTAAACGATCTAAGAGCACGGTCATGGCGCAAGTCCATTTATGGCGTGTCCAAATCCATTTTTGCTAGTTTAACGGTGAAAAAATGGTCGCAGCACCAGTTGCATGGTTCAACAGGTTGTACTCTTGATTAATCATGGATGTGTTTTGTGCAATAAACCAATCAGTGTCATCTCCCGTTCCCTTTAAGAGCCAGGT
This sequence comes from Percopsis transmontana, assembly GCA_025447815.1. Taxonomy (NCBI): domain Eukaryota; kingdom Metazoa; phylum Chordata; class Actinopteri; order Percopsiformes; family Percopsidae; genus Percopsis; species Percopsis transmontana. Next base: position 1,263 of record JAOEHI010001894.1, read on the forward strand.
GCGCTTGAACCTTGGTGGATTGCTATTATAATGGCGCGTTTGCCAAGTAGTTAAAAAGAACACTTGCAGACTGCAGAGGAAACTGATCTGCTCGTGCGCAAAGTGAAAGCGCACGAGCAGACCATCTACTGCAACAGCAGGATTCCAGCAGGATCAAATATCTTGATGTACACAATAATAATCTTTCACATTATAATCTTTTTATTATTCATATTTTGCATGTCTGTGCGCTGCTGTGTGTCCCTTTGTGTGAAACAAGAGTGTAAGCGTGTTGTGCACCTGCCTAGGTAGGCACATATTACCCAACTATCTTGCCAATGCGCACATAAAATTGACTTTAGACCAGGTTTTTGTTGGTCAATCGCGCAATGTCTTTCCGCTGCCTCAAGATAGCAATGCACCAACAATATTCCTGACCACACCTCATTTTAAGACCAACACGCCCACGGGCGCTGAGATGGGCGCAAGTGCATTTGCTATTTAAACAACATGGGCGTTTGACAGGAAAATGACAAGTGCGTCAGTCTGAAAGACATAAAAACACTTTGCGCGCCGGCACTGTATGTTCAGTCGGACATCAGTTCTAATTTGCAGATACCTAAAGAAATCTGATGCCGGAAGGTCCTTCAGTTGAGTGAAGGAGGCAAACTGTTTGTCCACATACAGTGACTATTGCTTTACGTTTCCAGGACTGGAAAGCAATGTCTAAATGTGAGGCAGGGAAATCGCTGTTATTGCAAATAGGAGTGGAGTCAGAAGTATCTGGGATAGAAAACGCCTTCTTAATTTGGTACCATATCTTCAGGGTTCAGTTTTGAATCATGAAAATGTTGCCTGAAATGGTTGTGGGTGGTTTATAACACTGCTCAAAAAAAATTAAGGGAACATGCAGTCATCACAGTATAACACCAAGTCAATTAAACTTCAGGGATATCAATCTGTCCAGTTAGGAAGCATAAGCGATTGTGAATCAATGTCACCAGTTTTGGTGCACTGGATAGGCAACAGCAAGACATCCCCCAAAAAGGGAATGGTTTAACAGGTGGTGGCCATATTGCTCTGTTCTTATTCTTCCTGACTGATTCTTCTCTAGTTTTGTGTTTTGCTAGTGTCTTTGTCACTACTGGTAGCATGAGGCATTGCACAGGTTGCACAGGCAGTCCAGCTCCTCCAGGATGGCACATCCATACGTGCCGTCAGAAGTAGGTTTGCTGTGTCTCCCAGTACAGGCTCAAGAGCATGGAGGAGATACCAGGAGAAGGGCCACTACACAAGGAGAGCTGGACAGGGCCGTAGAAGGGCATCAACCCAGCAACAAGACCGGTATCTGCTCCTTTGTTCAAGGAGGAACAGGAGGAGCACTACCAGAGAACAAAATTACCTTCAGCGGGCTACTGATGTTTCTGACCAAACTGTCAGAAACAGACTCAATGAGGGTGGCATAAGGGCCCGACGTCCTCTAGTGGGACCTGTGCTCACAGCCCAGCACTGTGCAGCTCGATTGGCAACAGAATTTGCAGGTCTGCAATTGGTGCCCCGTTTTCTTCAGATGAGAGCAGGTTCACACTGAGCACATGTGACAGACGTGAAAAAATATGGAGACACCGTGGTGAACGTTATGCTGCCTGCAACATTAGCATCCAGCATGACCAGTTTGCCGGTGGGTCAGGAGGCATATCCTTGGAGGGTCGCACAGACCTCCACATGCTAGCCAACGGTACCCTGACAGCTGTTAGGGTACCGAGATGAAATCCTCAGACCCATCGTCAGATCTTACACTGGTGCAGTGGGCCCTGGGTTCCACCTGGTGCAGGACAATGCCCGGTCTCATGTAGCCAGAGTGTGTAGGCAGTTCCTGAATGACGAAGGCATTGGAGCCATTGACTGGCCCTCACATTCCCCAGACCTGAATCCAAGTGAGAACCTCTGGGACGTTATGTATCATGCATCCGACGCCGCCAAGTAGAGCCACAGACTGTCCAGGAGCTCACGGATGCCCTGATCCAGGTCTGGGAGCAGATCCCCCAGGACACCCTCCACTGTCTCATCAGGAGCATGCCCAGACGTTGTTGGGAGTGCATACAGGCATGTGGGGTTCATACACACTACTGAGTCACATCATGAACAGCCTGTGATTTCAACTGTTTACTTTGATTTTCGGTGTAACTTTGAATCCAGCTCTGAATCGGTTAGTGATTTTGGGTTCTATTGACTGTTGTTCTCTATTGACTATTTTGTTGTCAACGAATTACACAATGTACAGTAACTATTTTGATCTTCAATATATTTCGTTCATCGAGAACCGAAGTGTGATTTCAGTGTTTTGAGCAGTGTAGTTGAAAAGAGGAGGGCTGGAAGAGAGGTATTGTGCATGTCCTGTTCAATGGCTAACCAGGCAGGAGTGGTGACATTGACTTTACCTGGAAATGCATTCTGCCAGTAAACGAGAGCTCTAGCATTTGCAGTGATAATCCTGGAAATAAGGCAAACCTAAGCTACCTAAGGCTCTGGGCTTGCATACATGTTTTTTGGCGATACGGTGTTCTTTGTTTTTCCAAATTTGTGACCAATGTTGTGAGTCCAATGATTTAAAAAGGCCTTTGTAAGAAATACGTGTAGTCAGATTCTGAAATAGTTAAAGCAATCTTGGGAGTGTAACCATTTTTATTGCACTACAGTGCATTGCAGGGGAAAATAATCTGTGCTGTATTACTGCATCTCGTAATTTCTTCCTTACCGCATCAAATGCCTGCCATTGCTTGGCTACTCCAGCGTTAGTCTGGGAATATGTTTACCCATGTACCGTTCTGGTGTGGACAAGGGGGAATTCTGTTCACCTAACTTAAGTATTTTCTCCCTTTTGGGGAAGTTGTGTAATTTTATCATTATACACGGACGCGTGCCCGACAGTGTGTCAATCCACATTTAACCTATGTGGAAAGTTTTCCAGACCAAGCAGTTTAGGAATCAGCTTTGAAACGTATTCAGTAGGGTTACCCTGCTCGATCTTCTCCAGGAAATTTGTGACTTTAATGTTCTGGAGCCTTGAGCGCCCTTCTAGGTCACTAAGTTTGGCACGTACCATGGTGTTCTCTGCATGCAGCTCCATGCAATGGCAGGGCAGCTGTCCACAATTCATGGTTGCTGTTGGCACTCTCCAGATTGTTGATTAGGGTTGACTTGAGGGTCAGGAAACTTTAAACTGTTGAAAATGATGCCTCCAACCCAACAAGTCTTTCAGAAATTAAGTCCTTCAGGTTCTGGATGGCAGCCAGGATGTTCTGCTCGACATTGATGAACAATAGTCAGGTTAATAGTCAAGTTAGCTAGGTCAGGCTGGTATAAACGCTTAGCTGAAGTTTTGATGTAACTATCATCGCCCTTCTCGATTATCTTTTGAACTTTCGTCAGTTTAGTTCCATTATATTAGTGCCATTATATTAATGGTGAGATCATTTTAAACAAAATTTACCTTTTATATCATATTTTGGATATGGTGTAGTGGAGGTAGCTGAAAATGCTCAGTGTCCTAGCTCCCCAACTCTAGGTAGGCTAGTTTATAGACAAATTATTATAAAGTTAAGATATTTGTTAAGCAAGCTAAACCATTCTTCATTACATTATTTAGCATTTCTTCTACAAGTATTTACTATTTACATTTTCACTATCCGAGAATTCTATTATTCAAAACTCAAAATAATGCAATAGAAAGCAACGCACCTCTCAAACAAATTCACTGATTGAGACATACAAAAATTACTTCCTGTATAGTATTTGCATGAAAATAATATAATCGTTTGTGTTAAATATATATAATTTTTTTGGTTAAAAATATATTATTTACTCACAGATCGAATTCGTTCTTTGGGTTCCAGTTTATTTTATTCTTAACATAATTATATGTTTATTAATTTGAAATTATGGTAATATGAGTTCGTGTTTGTGGTGCTTTTATGCTGAAAACGCATGACGGAAACCGAAGTTTGTTTAATTACATGCTTGCCGAATCAGGACCGTAGACTGCCTGTAGAGTCTGTAGAGACTATATGTCTATGATAGATAGGCTACTAAAATAGCGTAGAAATAAAGTAAATGAGTGCATACAGGAAAAAATCCAAGAACGTTTTTATTCTGCAGAATGACAAGGCTGTGAGGAGGTAAGAAATGTCTTTAACAAACTTTATTTCCTTTAACCAAAGGAATGCTCCGCATCTGCTAGAAATTTACGATCACGTGACTCAACATTAATTAAGCGCAGCAATAGACATAGGCCTACTTGCAACTGTAAATATAAAGTTAGTGTATCTTGTGAAGTTTGAATTTAATATTATATTACCTTGATAGTAATAATTAAAGACTTGTCTTCTCATATGTTTTGCAGTTTGTAATACTGCAAGCTATGCCTCTTTTGGAATTCATCGCTGGAAGCATTTCAGGTATATGAGTGAAACAATAGTGATGGATCACATTGATCTTATTGTTTTTTTTATCTAATTGTTTGTTACCACAGGTGCTGTGGGATTGGCATTTGGGCATCCACTAGACACTGTAAAGGTACTGTAGTCTATATACTGTAGTAAAATCTGTAGACAAGACCTAAAACGTTTTGTTTTTTTGTTAAATGTTGTGTTTTACATATCATTTTAGGTGCGCCTGCAAGCCCAGTCTATATACAAAGGCATATTTCACTGTGTGACAAAAACATACTCTAATGAAGGGGTAGGTGCTTTTAATTGTTAACTTAATAGTAAACATTTTTGTGGTATCACAATATCACAAGTATTTTAAGATGTGTTTTGGGACAGGGTATTTCAGTATGCAGTGTATACATGCATAACACCTAAGCGATGAAATCTGTCTGTTGAGACAAACTACTTATCGCAAGAGCACCGCTATTGTGTGTGTGAATCTGAGGCATATGATTGAGTCAAAGCGCATGTGAGCGCAAACGTACATGCACACAGTCAATTTATTCTTTACCTGTCTTTTCACAGTAATGGCCAATAAATACACGCTACTGCTTTTTAATGACAAACCATTTTAGCAAATATGAAAACATTGTCATCCCTCTGTAGATAACAGCTCTGACATTATAATCCAAAGCCAATGATTTACTAAACATTATGTCTTTGTTGTGTCAGGTCCATGGGTTCTTCAAGGGAATGTCATTTCCCGTCCTGACCGCAGGCATTCTCAACTCAGTTGCCTTTGGCGTCTATAGCAACAGTTTAGATTACATCACTCAGTCTCAAAGAAGTGATCGTCTGCATGGCAGCCATGCAGCGGATTCCCAAGTATTCACAGCTGGTTGCCTCTCTGGCCTGGCACAGGTAACATGGAAAATAATGTACCGTATTATAGAACCCATAATACAGTGTGCGTATACACCTTTAGCTTCACACCCCAGCCAAAATGAGTGCATGTAATCACTTCTTTTAACTTCTTTTCTTAAGCATAAAAATATAAATAACCACAAACAAAAAAGATTTTGTAAAATCTACATATTTATGTATTATTACTTAATATTACTTATTTACTTATTGTAAAAACTATCCTGCGACTCCACAAAAAGTATTCTGACTGCACAGATGTCGAGATATTTAGAAAGTAGTGTCTGATACTGTGGTAGTATTTTCCCACTAGTACTGTACATCAGTATCACATTTTTTCTTTTTTTAAAGTTTGGTAACAAAGGTATCCTAATAAGCTTTAAAGTACACCCTGTAATGATAAAATACTCAAGTATATTGTGTATACAAGAAAGAAGTGACTAGGTGATCTAGTATTGCATTTACTCCCCCCAGGTGCTCATTAGCGCACCCATTGACCTGGTGAAGGTGCGTTTGCAGGGTCAAACCAATGCTGACAGATACCGTGGGCCTGTTCATTGTGCAGCTGTCATCCTTAGGAAGGAGGGCCCAAGGGGGCTGTTTAAAGGTGGATTCGCACTTGCCCTGAGAGACGTACCTTGCTACGGACTGTACTTTTTGCCTTATGAAGTCATGTGTAAGGTTCTAACAGCGAAGGGTGAACATCCAGGTCAGTGTAACCACAGTGTAACTGAGTTTAAAACTTTTAAGTTCAATGTATACTGTATATTCAATTACACTGTATAGGCACAGCTATTCCTCACCATGCAAGTTTTTATATTTGTTGTTGCGCTACCCTTATTACTACTATGTACTATGTATACTAAGTTGTATACTATGCTACTATGCAGATCACAGCAGTCTGCCTGTGCTCCCGTCACTAGTCTATTAGTGAGAGGTGGTCACAGACACCAGTCAGAGTGGCCTTAATACAATCTTCACCTTGTCAGACTCTTCTGACAATATTAAACATTAACACTAAGGAGTCCTTAGTCCTGGCTTACACTGCCACCATGTCTAAAGCATGTATTTCTCTAGCTCAAAGCATTCTTTTTTAAACTACACCGCATGCCCCTCTTGTACCTGATAGGCTGGTACTCCTCTCTACCTCTCCCTCTACAGAACTTTGGAAATGTCTCTTACGACACTACAATACAATTGAATTTTGTTTGTCATTTGTCATGTTCAGGTACATATGAAGTGCTAATAGCTGGTGGGATTGCAGGCGTGGTGACTTGGGCCTTCGCCACGCCTATGGATGTAGTGAAAGCGCGACTCCAGATGGCCGGGGCCGGAGGCCGACAGTACCATGGCGTCCTCCATTGCATAAGAGCGAGCGTGAGGGAGGAAGGGATTAGGGTGTTCTTCAAAGGCCTCCTGCTCAACAGCCTCAGAGCCTTCCCTGTCAACGCCATCACCTTCCTTTGCTATGAGAGCCTGATGAGGACGTTCACACCCACCTGACTGTCTGAACAAAACATGGACCTTTCCTGAATATAAAGGCTTTCTGCCTCTCCACCAACAAACAAAGCTGCACCTCAATATATATCTGCTACTACAGAAAACAAATTCAAAGTCTGATAATGCTACAAAGCAAGAAGTATACCATTTGTATCAGCACATAAAACGGGTTATGTTGGTTTCACCTGGGATTGGGATGACCAATTACACTTTTAACAGCAAATTAAAGTTAATATTTTACTATAAAAATGTTAGAAACTAAGAAGTTTCAGTTGACCATTTGTCCAGTAGCCTAAAGTTAAGCCATACTGCATAATGTATAAATGACATCTCCGTGGTGCCCCATCGTGAACATCTATTCAGAATAGACTGCACCCATAAAAAATAGCAGAAGTGGGCTTAGAGAAAATAATTGTATTCATTAAAAAAAAACCTACCAACCATCATTACAAGGCCATGTATAGCACCCATTCAGTTAATTTCAGCATATAGTTTATTTTATTTTACATATTCAATAAATATTTACAGTTCAAAGATGCTCACCAACAGACAATATTTAGCAATATTTGCGTAAATACTTTACGAACTAACAAAACTAATTTGCCAAGTCACATAATTTGAAGCAGCATTTTGTGTTGAAAATATAATGTAATACAAAAACATGTACTTTCAATTAATGAATATGTTCTACACAATACATGTTACATAACCCTCATAAGAGCTAGGGATTAAACATAAAATGTTGCCATTATAAAATAATTTGGGAATGGGAATGTGTTCAAATGCTCAGCTATTCAAGAAAATAAAATGGTTCAAAGCAACAGTATCTTAGAAAACCTGGATAAACCCCAAACCACAGTATGAACAATTAGTGATTAAGCATTTGCATTCCCAGAACGCAGTCTGTAGCATTCAAATACATCACATAGTGTGCCTCATTTAGCAACCTGTAAATGTATGGCCCACTGCTTTATTAACGTGCCAAAAAGTAGACCTAAGATTTTGCGGCTCTGGGTTCAAATAGTAGCCTGGGTAAAACCTTCCTGAATTTGCAAGGTTCGCCTCGCCTCTATGATTAGCTAGCAGACAATTGGAATACCTTTAATCAGAACAAGACCCACATGGGGATGGTTTTCTGAGCCCAAGCACTCAATTGTCATCAGCACCAACTGAACTCCCCACCTCGACACTGATTATGCTGGTGGTTCTCTACCCGACTTAAAAGGATTTCAAATGAGAGTTCCCAGACTGATATGTAAAGAGTAAATTGTAGAGGGCCCCATCCTCAAGAAGTGATATCTTTGAATAGAGGAAGTGATTCCTCTATTCAAATGTAACTGTCATCAATGTACATACAGTATGGTCTTTGAAAGTATAAGAACTAAGAATATAACTTTTTGTGATAGGTCTTAATTACACTATATTCTCAGTCGTTCTTGCAACAAATTAAGAAATAGGCCATGCAAAATTACTTCTAAAGCACTTGAATTCGAAACCCTGAAAGAAACCCTGAGATTTTACTTAACTAAAAGTCTTGACAAAGGAATTTTAACAACTGTCGAATGAAGAAAGGGACAAAGCATACAATTATCCATAAGACAGCTTCTACACACATTTTGACTGACAAAGAATCAAATACTTAAACTTATAGTCAATATAACTGGTGTAGGAAAGGGTATTTGAGACTCCACCCAATCAAGTTAGGGTATCTTTGAAATGGTTGGTTTAAAAGGCAGTGTCTGTAACTGTGTTACAGAGTCTGTAGCATTTATACCCTGGCTATATTTTGAAAACACAAACTGTCTAAGATGTCTAAAATGTGAATGTGCTGTCAGTTCTAAACAAAAATAATGTTTTTTTTAATGCTGGTTTTATCCACAAAGGCAATTCTGCATACAAATTGAGAAGTGTACCTCACTATTGGATAAGGTCAGTACAATGATCAACAGCAAGCCCTGTTTTCTTGTAAGGCCTATCTGTGCTTCTGGAAGCTAAGATCACTTTTGTGTCTGGAAGAAAACAATATTGAGCACACAATATTGAGAAAACCTGTTGAGGGAAAACAAACAGCATTTGCAATCTAAATCAAGCAATTTCCCTGGTCTGGAATTGCTTGGAATGTACATGAAAAACTAAATCCAGTCATGGTCACAGGTATGCCACAATAACAATGGGACGTTTTTCCAGTTGTGTGGTCAGTTAGGTTGTCCAAAGAGACCTGAAAAGCCTGGTCTAATTTAGAAGTCTGTCTAACATGTAATTTAGTCAAAATTCCTCACTGAAAAAAATAAAACATTGTAAAAACAAGTCAGAGTTTGCTTTAAGTGATATATCTTGATTATAACCAATCACCTCTGACCAATCCATCCACTCCTATAGCCAATCAAGTTTGGGCATGTTAAAAAGTGCAACGACAACCGAAAAAGAAATGGAATGTTGGTAATTGGAGTAATATGGGACCCCTGTGGAGTCCTCATGAAGACGCCTGCAAGTTCTGGTCCTGTAGCAGTGGTTTATGGTTCTGCTGAGAATCCATAGCCTGTAAGCTAGCCCTTTGCACCTGTCTGGCCTTGTTGTACAAAAAGACACCGATAAACACGAGAATGGTGCCCATGGCGCTGAGGACCGAGATGTTGTTATTGAACACGATGAGGCTGAGCCACACGGACAGGGCGTGCTTCACTGTACTTGCCACACTGGAGAAAGGAGGGGGGAGAAACTGTTAAAGCCAGAGTCGTTGCTGAATATTTAGGCAAATGAGCATTTGTCAACATTTAACAACATTGTTAGTCTGTATTCATAGTGCTGCAGCTCACCTTTTGAAAAGCTGGATATTGGTCCCTGAACACATACTGGCTAAAACACGTGAAACCTTCAATGATTCTCTCCTACTAACAAACATGTCCATGTAGCAAACGACAGATTGAGCTCATAGCTTAGAAGGAATGGAAATACATTATTGTCCAAGAAACACTTCTATCAAGTAAAAGAGCTGTACTGTTGCCTTTCTCTGCATAAATAATTAAATATTGAAAATGAAGATCATACTTTTTTCTGACACACACACACACACGTTTTGAATTAAATTACAGAAAAAATATGTACTTTTCCGTCATATTCATTTTTTTATACATACATCCATCCATCCATCAGGTGCATCTCAAAAGATTTGACTTTAGGAAAACGTGACACTTATGTTTGAGGAAAAATTTTACACTTTGCCAGCCTTATCCTTTAAAATGTATACTAAACTTTAATTGTCTTTACTGTGTAGCCTCCTTATGTTTATACAGTGGGGAGAACAAGTATTTGATACACTGCTGATTTTGCAGGTTTTCCTACTTACAAAGCATGTAGAAGGTCTGTCATTTTTATCATAGGTACACTTCAACTGTTAGAGATGGAATCTAAAACAAAAATCCAGAAAATCACATTGTATGATTTTTAAATAATTGATTTGCATTTTATTGCATGACACAAGTATTTGATCACCTACCAACCAGTCAGAATTCTGGCTCTCACAGACCTGTTAGTTTTTCTTTAAGAAGCCCCCTGTTCTCCACTCATTACCTGTATTAACTGCACCTGTTTGAACTCGTGACCTGTATAAAAGACACCTATCCACACACTCAATCAAACAGACTCCAACCTGTGAGAGCTGTGTAAGGACATCAGGGATAAAGTTGTAGACCTGCACAAGGCTGGGATGGGCTACAGGACGGGCTACAGGACAATAGGCAAGCAGCTTGGTGAGAAGGCAACAACTGTGGATGCAATTATTAGAAAATGGAAGAAGTTCAAGATGACGGTCAATCTCCCTCGGTCTGGGGCTCAATGCAAGATCTCATCTCGGGGGGCATCAATGATCATGAGGAAGGTGAAGGATCAGCCCAGAACTACACGGCAGGACCTGGTCAATGACCTGAAGAGAGCTGGGACCACAGTCTAAGAAAACCATCAGTAACACTATGCCCTCATGGATTAAAATCCTGCAGAGCACACAAGGTCCCCCTGCTCAAGCCAGCGCATGTCCAGGCCTGTCTGAAGTTTGCCAATGACCATCTGGATGATCCAGAGG
>JAOEHI010001895.1:0-12170 GCA_025447815.1 Percopsis transmontana
ACACACACACACACACACACACACACACACACACACACACACACACACATGCAAACACACACACACACACACACACACACACACACGCAAACACACAGTAAACAAAGGTGCATGTAGGCCTACAGCAGTGCTGGAAGTCATTTGGTTCAACAGCAGTGACATCAGCATTGTCCCTGTGTCACCTACGTAACTGCCTAAGACTTCCACTCTATGAGGACAGTTTCATGTCCCCAAGGCAGGCAACACAAACACGCACACACTCACATTAGTGCCAGAGGCTAGCGAGCACTCAGCAGGCAGGTGGAGACCACAGGGGGATGTAACAGAACAGCAGCCTGTGGTCCGATGTCCTAGTTCTAGCTGCAGATGTACAGACAAGGAGGACAACGGGACAAGATGCACCAATCATTTCAGCTGATCCATCAGATAAATCAATATTACATTTTAATTGTCATTTGTTTTCTGTGTAGTTTGTAGTTTGTAGTTCCTGCCATGGTCGTGAAGCTGCAATTCTTCGTGAATCTTTGATTCTGTTGGTAATTCATTAAAGTCCTATTTTCCAACAGTATGGATGCCATGAGGTAACACAATACAGCGCTCTCTACAGACTGAAGTTGATGTTGAGAAGCTGCTAGGGTGTTTGTGTGTGTGTGTGTGTGTGTGTGTGTGTGTGTGTGTGTGTGTGTGTGTAACTATGTGTGTCTCTGTGAAGAGGCATAGTGTGTAGCCATAACGTTGACACAAGCAGGTGTACATGAATTATGCAACAGTACCAGTTCCTAACCTGTCCTCTCTATGAAAAGTTTGCCCTTGCCCTACAATGTAATCACAAAAACAGTTTCACATTTAGTCTGTCTTTCCCTCAACTCTATTTCCTCTCTGTCTTTTTTATACAGAATAGAAAACATACCCGGCTTTAATGAGTTGCACCCTGAACTATTTCATTAGGATTTCATTACAAAATATGATGTCAGATTAAATTATCTGTTTGACGTCACTGGGTGTGTGGCCAGCAGGGCAACATAGTTGAACTTTTCTGCCCATAGAGGGCAGCGCTACAGAAAAGGATGTTTTGCTTTTAGAATTAGATACTGTAAGGTACAGTGTGTAAGATCCCCTATCATTATACAATTGCATAACTATATTAAAACCAATGTATTTAGATGTAATGTGCACATACATAATAGTTGAACAGTATTTGCATATGTAGACTTTGTATGAGTTTGTATGCGATTATGACTAGTATGTGTGTGTGTGTGTGTGTGTGTACTTCTGTGTGTGTGTTCAGGGACCCACTTTCGCTCACCCCCTTGTGGCCAAATTAACACATTATTGCCCCCTTTCGATTGCCCCCTTTCGACGTGTGTGTGTGTTCTTTTTCCAACTGTGTGCTTGACATTCCCATTCAAACACAATGGCGGTACACATTTTGCTAAAAGTAGTTCCTCTCAAGAGACCCCACAAACCCCTGCCAATCTAGTGACATTGCCAAAATAGGCCAACTCTGAATATCTGTGTTAATTAAAGCCCCTATACACCCACACAGGTGTTCTCAGCACTGTCTGTGTTAGTACAGAATCCACTTGATTGACATCTCCTGCTTGAATTACATCTTCCTTGACTCTACAATGTCAGTTTTGTTTCACCTGTTAACGGTGGGACAAATGACACTTCTTTTATAATTGGATGCAGTATGTTGCTGACCTCAGTAAATTTGCATTACAGCTCTGCCAAACTTCAACCTGAGAAGCAAACTAAACTGACATAATGTCTCAAAATAACTGTGTAAGTGGACAAGTCCACGGCACAAGTCAATCTAAGGTGTGGACAATACTTTTTTGCTAATTCCGGGACGGTGGTAAGGGGCACAACTGCGGCGCAGATGTAAAAGGGTTGGATTAGAATTAATTAATTATCAGTAGGAGTGGTAGGGACTGTCTTCAAGTACTGCCAATCATATCAGCTCCTCTCAATGCCTTTAACAGCAGCGCGCTCTGTCTCGGCGAACTGCCAATTTCACAATCGACGGCGAAAGTATAGACAGCAGAAAAGCTTCTCCCAGGAGGAAACTGTCAAAAATTATGTTCTTGTTTGGGAGGTGCACAATCGGCAAGTGCACAAATATGGCACATCTAATACACCACCATGATACACATGCGTATATTTTGTTTTGTGATTTAAAAAGTTAAGGACAGTAGCCATTAGTTAAATTTTTGACGAAATAGAACACATAACATACACAAACGTGGCGTGTGTGATTTAGGATAGGTATGTGCTTAAATTAGCACTGTGCCACCTGATTTTGACTGACACACCCTCTACTGCGATATCGTCACTTGCGATGTCATGGCGCGCCAGGAAATTAGCAAACGCAACCAGAAATCGTCATTACGTCTGCGTTAGCACTACAGACGGCCTAGCACCATCTGAAAACTAGACCAAACCTAACATACAGTTTCCATATTCACACCCCGAATGACCTGAAGAACAAATACAAACACACAAACAAACAAAACAAATTTCAGCACAAACATTTAAAAAAAATAATCACTTTGGTTGGGAACATCTGTGGAACTCTGGAACAATCATCTCCACTGTGTGTGGGTGTGTGTATGCATGTATGTGTATGCGTCATTTGATTTGTGTACAAGGTCCCCAGTCAGCAGGCAGAAACAACTAAACACACTGTTTGACAAAAAAAAAGACACAGGCCTACAGTCTATCTCTTGTCACGTGTAACGGAGGCAGCCCCGCCCCCTCACTCTAGCTGGCCGGTGTATTGAAACCACCTATTCTTCAGCTTACCATTTACGCACACCTGTCCCGCATCCCCTCATCACCGCGCTCTCCCGGCCTATTTAAGCCGGGGAGTGTGGGATGAGGGGTTGTCGGCTATTGTTTCGACAAGCACGCAGTGCTATTTGACGTTTGCTGTTTTGTATTACTACTGTACCTTTTGGACTAATTAAAGCGCTTTTTGAGCTTTACGCTCACAACCAGCAGTCTGGGTCTCCCGTGGCTCCAACGTCACAATCCCGCCATCTCATGGAGTCAGCGGAGGATTCAGCGCACAACCAGCACTCTGCTCTCTCGTGATTTACCTCTGCACTTGCACTCAGCTACTCACTCATTACATCACGTGTATTATTTAATTACAAATAAAAGCCATTTTACAGAATTTGAAGGAACAAGGGTTTTAACTAATGGCCATGAACCAATGGCTGCCACCATAATATGTATTTTTACTTTTCATTTTTGATCACTGCGGGCTCTGACTTGGGTTTTGGTTAGTTAGTTAGTTAGCCAAGGCATGAAAATGTCAAAGTACTGTATGCTTTTAAACATAAGGACCAAACTTCGAGTTCAGGGCCATTCATTTGGGTAGGACATGTTTGATTACCACTAGGCCATTACCAGTGACAGGGAACACTGTTCAGATTGTGCTTGTTGAAACTTCTCTACTGTCATTGTGAAATTTCTTGAACAAATCAGCCGACAGCATGCTAATGGTGCCCGCATTCATGCCGACAGTGTTTATGCCATAACTCCACAAGTCTGTTCTCCTTTATCGCATTGCAGTTATTGCAGCAATGGGGATTAGCATGGTGATTTAAGGAATGACCATTAGCCAAAGTCCATTCCATCTTGGTATGGATTCCAAGCCGTACTGGCCAGCGGTGTAGCACATTTAACAGGTGGCTCTACCAGCAGGATTCAGGCGCAAGCCAACAATGATGGGTATGGTGAAAGCATGCACACACACATATAACAACATACTCTACAGTACACATATGTAAAGAAAATTCCCAGCAGCAAAAATACAAATATTGCCAATACATTTTTTCCAGTATGTGTAGCCAGTAGACAAACCAATATTGAGTTAGATTATAGATACTAATATTGTAATTCCACATATTTTAAAGTCATTGCAGATTTTAATAATTGCATAGACAAGGGTTTACAGTAGCCTGTACATACTAATTTTAGATGTTAAGGATTCCTTACCAAAATACTGTCAATTTAGCAAAATAAAAACTTGTTAACCAGGCTTTATACCAACTGTTACCGATTGTTTTTTTCAACCATACATCTAGCCTAAGTTATGTTCTATGTATGTATGTATGTATGTATGTGAGTGATATTTGGTTTTAAACATTTTCACACATTGTTGATGGAACGATTACTGACGGTTCCTTTGCACAAACTAGTCTCATCCTCATCCTCTAGCATCCCTCTCTTCCACATTTTCTCTTCTTTCAGGGGGGTTTCCCTGGAGGATGAGTCCCTTAATAATTAATATCCTGTCTGAGCCTTTTTTTTTGTTACTGCTGTTTGCCTGCCACTGGTAAAGCTAAAGACTGATAGACTTTATTCTAGTGGTAATTTAGCAATATGAGCACAGCTTTTACCATGTGGAGTCCCTACTTGTTGAATATAACAGATTTTTCCAAGCTTGGTCCTGTTTCACATAAATGAATCCCTGTGTAATCAAAGTAAAATTTTAACTAAAGCTATTTTACAATAAGGCCAAAAGACAAATTACAATTAGAGTTTAAAGCTGAATATTGGAAGTCACTCTGGTCGAAGAAAGTATTTTTTTTCAATCATCGTCATTAAGCTTTGTTCATGATAGTAGTAGGAATTACATCCAATATTCATATTATACTGTTGTTGTCACTGTGGCTTGATTTTGTGGCTTGTTTTTAATCATAAAAAGCTATCTATGCAGCTTTAATTCAAGAAATGTGATTGGACCAGATATACTGTACATGTCACATGTACATTTCACTCAGACAGGGTCAAGCTGGGAACAGCAATCTAGGTCAGATCCACTACAGGCTGATTTAGGAGAACTGCTGCTAGCAGAACTGGTGGGAAGGTGAGAGATAGGTCAGTTACTTTTAAAATGTATTTTACATGAGTTAATATCAGATTACCAACTGTGTAGATACTGGTAAACTAATCAGAAAGGGCAATGTGTTTGACCTCAAGACAAGCTTGGGTTGGTGCTACAGTATATATCGAGTTGGCTGTAGATTCCTGGCATTTCTGCTCACACGCCCTGCTACAGTCAATTTCTTACCCTAATGTCAACTTAATAGAAAGTCTATCCTAACTTGTTCACCTGAATGTATAAAGTCAGATTTATTATTCGCTGTCTTCTATCAGTCAAATATTTAACTCCCAAACACAGGACTTGTCGTAAAGGAATTATTACAGGGTTTTCTAGATGTCTTATTTTGCATTAAACCCAGGTGATGACAAATTTGTTGACTGGCGATAACTTTTTAGACACCGTCCAGTTATTTGAGCAGAAATATGACAAAACTACAAACCTCTTCAGAGGATAAAATAGACAATAAATGTCATGGTTTCGGTGGAAACCATTGGTAAGGGTTTAAAAAAAGTTAAATTCCACTTTACCATGATTTTTGCTACTATAGCATTCCAGCTAATGACTACCCCCATTGGTAGTCCTACACGCACTCATAAGTTACACCATTATTACAATATACAACAACACAAGAACAACAGACTTGGGCATAGATACAGTTTGATGTGAAACCATGGATGAGTTTAATAGTATTTCTTCCCTCTCTATGCGTTTTTTAATAAAACGCCAGGGTTTTTCCTAGTATGCAAAGTACAGTGTCTCTGCTGACCCACTCGATGATCATCAATGCAAATACAGTTCTTTCAAGTCCTTTCTCTCCCTGTCTCTCCCTCTGCCTCCCTCTCATAACTGTAAAACAAGTAAACTGTAAAAGTTGTGCCTGATAAAAGATGTACTTTTCTCATATATACATCATCCTGTCCTAACGCGAAGGCAAAAATTTTTTACTTACGCTACCATAATAAGGGAGGACAATGCAATCTCTCTCATCTAATTCAAAAGCATGTCTTGTGTATTTGATTATGTCTTAATTAGTGCAGGGAGGGCCCAATGCTACCCCTACACAACTGCTGACTGGGCGTTTCTTCCCAGCTAATCAATCCTATGGACAGCTTGGTGACAAACCTAGATACAGAATGATGTAGCGGTTACTATTATTATTACACCATGGGTACACCAGGCTGCCCATTGGTGTCTCCTCTGGGCCTGATTTGAAGGTAGACAGAGTCTAAAAATAGCCTGCACTCAGACACACACACACACACACACACACTCACACACTGAAGTGGAAGCATCAAGTGGTGATAAAAATCAACCGCCTTCAGGACAAATTCAATGTACTCAGACAAAACAGCATGAACAACAATATAATAAACATGCCAACTGCTTTTTTGTGGCTAAAATAGACCCTGGGGGTTACATGCTTCAATCAACAGGCCTGTACTGATGGTAGTACTAGCCAGGTCAGTACATTAGCCACATCTGAAGGACAATAAGACGTTTATCTGAAATGATTATCTGGTTTTACTCTCTGAATAGATACATTAATATAAACATTGCATTGTCACAGAATGTGCAAACCACTATTTCACAACAATATCATTTTACTAGGTTTTTCATACTCTTATGATTTAATTGTAAATAAGCTTTGTCCATGGCCCTAAACATGACACGTGTGTCCATGTTTACAGTTTTTAAGTAATGATATCTATATCTATTTTCACCAAGGTGATGATGTAGCCTACATCTCTCTCCTGTAACTGGATAGTCTATCTGACATCTAAGAGATGAAATGATGCTCAGAGTGGAGCTCGACATTAGTATCCTACAATAAGCATCTTATTGTGCTGTGTTGTCTAATTGTGTTTTACCCTATAAGTCTTTTCATGTGGTATGATATGATCTTTCACGACGAATACCACCTTAGTGGATTTAATATATTTCAATCTAATATTCCATGTCTAGTCCAGACCTAGATTAGAATAGCCTACATAACCATATTAGGTTAAAAATTACTAAAACTGTATCTTGTCTGATACAGGGATGAGTTACAACAGTTCTAACCAACAACAACCTGTTTGTGCAGTATGTAAGCTTCATGCAACCTGTTTGCTAGAATGTAGGCTCCACACTTTCAAAACCACACGAAAAGCCCACGCAACATCGTAATCGAAAAATCTATATCCTCTTCGCTTAAGGTAGTGTTATTGTACTGTCTGCCCTGCGATCTTTGCCATTTCAAATACACAGGTAGTGACAGAACATCCTACATCTGCCTGTAGGCAATGCAGCAGCCCTGTTTTCCGGACGGATAAAAAATCGACGCCTGTTCTCAAACACGGACACAGCGGACGTGACAAAAAAGAAATAATCTCCGTTTATTTCTTTTTACGAATGAAATCGAATAAATGTGTGTACAAATGTATTCCTACCGGTCCCCTCCGTTTCAGAGAGACATTCTTCCAGAGCAGGAGATGAAGCTGGTGCAGGAATCCCATTTTTCTCACGACTTCTGGGCTGTTTACTGAATAGAATAGCAGCTGACTATCGCCGAATTAAAACACAATTGTATTACTATCAAATTACGAGGCATTCCGTCGATCTACGATAAAGGGACTCTCGAGACTGTGACAAGCTTATAAATAATTTCTAGACTTATGTAGGCTATACTAGCTAGGCTGGCTTCACTCAAGATGACAAATGCCTTTTTCCATTGATTTGTGATAACATCAATGTCCACACCAGCCAGCTGTCTACGCGGTCTGTGTTCCGTCATCTACTAGATTAATTTAGAAGCGCTTCCGCGGTGCGTGCACTGGACTGCACTGAGCTGGGTATACTGCTACAGCCATAGATGAGGAGAAATTCTGAGCGTCACGCGGTACTGTGTTGTGGGCGGAACCCTAAAACTACTTCCTTGCAACAACACTGGCTTCTATAAAGAGAGTTCAAATAAAATTTTGGTTGAAAACACATCCTCCTATGTTTTTGTCCAATTTAGATTATTGTGATTGTTAGTGTGTGTGTGTGTGTGTGAGAGAGAGGGGGGGGGGGGATTTAACCCATAGGTTGACCAACTATATACAGTAAATATATTCAGAAAATTATGTTTCTAATGTCTAATTCTTGAGAATGAGTGTGGGAGTGACAGAGAAACCAACTACATTAATACAAATACAAAGTGAGAGACATACAGTATGTCTTCAAGTGGAAAATTGTTAGATATTAACAGCTTTATGGCAGTCAATATATAACTGCATGCAGAACATGCCATATAATTCTCTTCCTCAGAGGCCAACGGCTGCCATGCACCAGGAGGATTTCTCTGTCCAGATGTCAGGCTTTATTTGGACAGATTTCTGGAGCTTAGTATTAATTCTAAACCAGGGAGATTGTGGTGTGATATCAGTCCAGGAAGGTCCTTGCAAGGTTATTTTATCACCCTTTCCAACCAAGGCACATGTGATAGCGTAGGGTGAGGCCCCAGTATGTTCAGTGCAAAAATAATAGTTAGGAGATAGGTTAGTAAATATCCATCCATATGTGCAGACTATTGGAAAGTGTAACACAGGGGTTAATATAATTTAGGTTTCTTTTATATGCTAAACAAAAGTATTAAAATTGGTTAATAACATTTATTTACCAACTCTGACACATAAAAAACGGACAAAAAAAAGTTCAATTTAAATAGTAAATATGCTTAATAACCTGTTGTGGGGTTTTCACACGTCTTTTCAGATGTCGTGAAAAACTAACCTTTCATGACATAGCAAAAAAAGAATTCTGTTGCAATCCATTAGAAATTAAGGCTTGGTCAAAACAGGTTTGAGTCTTTTTGTTGTGAAAAGCAACAGCACACTATAATAAAAAACAGCTTTATTGAAAAAATATCACTCAATACTCACTGGGATCCTTAGAGAGTTGGATCTGGAGGCGATGATTTTCACAAACAAATTCATGACAGGAATTCAAATTCTGTATCACAGCACCTGGTAGTCTTTAGCCTATAGCTACTGCCCCACTGCCATCCTAAAATATAGCCGGAATATTATACAGCTTTTAAATGAGCATATCCTTCACATTTTTCAGTTTTGGATGGACTCCTAGTTTTACATTTACACAAGTACAATTACACCTAATTGTAATTACATTTGGCAGCAGAATAGCTCGGCTAGTGCTGTATTGTCGCTGCGTCTAAACTTTGTATCCAAATGTTCAATGAATTTTATCAAAACTTGAACAAGAGGTCAACAAATTGAATGCAATTCACTGACCTCATAGTTCTGCACAACTGAATTAACTCCAGTGTGATTGTATAGTGGCTACAACACTATTATAGGCTAGTGCCCATTGCGTGACATCGCTGTGCTGGGTCCAGCTAAGTGTCTCAACAGGGGTAAAACATCACATATTCTTCCCATTGACGTAGCTATCTATAACATGTGTTTTAAAGGAGAAAAACAAACTTGAAATATATCTATTAATATGTATACATTGTTTAACTGGAGAACTGTTATTAGTTAAGTAGAATCAAAATGGTTTCAATATTTAAATTAAGTAAAAATGGTAGAATGGTGTAGAGGTAGCACCTGCAGCCCCCTAGTGGATTCAAGTGGTCATGCAGTTCACCTGCTGTCAACATAACTCACAAATCCCACATGAGGATTATTACGCAACCGACGAAAATCAGTTTAATGTCTGAACTTAACCCTCATCCTACCTACTGGGTACCTGCAGACCACAGGTGTTTCTCACTGGTGCTTTATTCTATCATTGCAATTTTTCATTACTTTGTCAATCAATTTGTTCCTAATGATTTCATATCATAACAGACACACATGCAGCAGACACAGATTTCCTCATGTGTTAATGGAAAATCTACTTGAAACACAGACAGGAAGGTGAAGGCAGCAATTGTTTGCATCTCCTGTCACATGCCAGTATGCCCTGAGCATAGCATGAGCCAAAACGTGTGCTATAACTGCCTGTGTTCATAGTTCTATGTAAACACCATTCATTTTAAATTATGTACAAATTGAAAAATCTAAATTTGAATTACATTTATTCAACCTTTATTTTGACAGGGGGTCATACTAAGACAAAGGTCTGTTTTTTATTGAAAGACAAATTTAAAAGCGTTGAAGTTTGAATGACTGTGGGTTTATTTCAATTATTTTAAATTTGGATCAAAATTACCCAGGTTGGTTTCACCATATAACCCAAATAATGTTGAAATTACTGAAAACTGATAGCCTACCAGAATCAAAGGATGGTAAATACGTTTTTGAGTACTAACGTGGATTGTAGGCTACTTGGGATAAAAGCTGCAATTTGTATTAAAGAATATATATAATATATAAGTATATATTTTCGTTTACACAATATGCAAATTAACTGTAACGTTCCTAAAATAATAATAATCTGTTTTTTCCGGGCGACATTCATTACATAACTAATAATGTATTGAGAAGAAATAAGTTAAAATTTTGCTATGATGGTTGTTTCTTACAGTAGTTTATTCCAGTCGGTAGTCCTTGTATGTTAAATGTTGATGAGGGTTAACCTACAAAGGACTTGCTTGGAACATAAGCTGTCAAACTACTTCCATTGGCCTCCCCTGCATTGTTGGTTCCCTCTTCTGGTGCATATAGTGCATTACAGCAGGCTTCATGCGCAATATAATAAACAGATTGTACGTACGCTACAATATAACATAACGGAAATGATATTACCCCTAAAATGACATTAAAGGATAACAGCTTAAAGGTACATTTTCTCATATTAAGGTATTGCTTTTGAAGTATGTGACACATAAGAACCAATGCCAAGAACACATCTGTGCATGTAAAGAGTGTGGGCAAAAGATAACGTAGGCTACTGTATTTCTCACAGTGAACTTTAGACCTCGCCGTACTACCTACTGTAAAAGTCAACACATTAAAATGTATGCGATCTGTAACTTACAGGCCTACACAGTCCGGTAAAATGTCTAACCAGCTAAATTAGATGTTTTTGAGTTGCTGAGAGTAAGAAATATTGATAATTGAATAATATCTTCAGTTAATTTAAAACGGGTGAAAAAAACTACTAGGCCTACCTATTTATATTAATTTATTTCACAAATAAAGGGACACTGCAAAATTATTGTATGTTAAAATCTGGCAAAACTATTTTGAATGAGCAAATACATGAAATGGATTCCATCTTTATAAGCTCAGTCAAGTCACCGGAGTTGCTGCCAACATATCACATTCTTTTTTTACATAAATAGACAATATTTGTTTCTTGTGTAACGCCAACCAGATAACTGACAACACACGTTACTTTATTTTAAAAACGATTCTGATTCGAGGCAAATGGGAGCTGGGCTTTTCTTTATGCTCATTAAAGAAATATTCAGTCTCTGATCTGTCTTTACATCTCTTCATCCAAACACTGACTTGCCATTGTCAAGACAATGCTACAGCGCATCCCTGTGTTGAAAATTGGTATTGCAAAAGGACTAACCCCTTGATTCTGGCACACAGGCCTGGAGTTTGACCAATGATGGTCAACTATCAACCTCCTTAGTTTGAGACATTCAAAGCCCTGTAAACCTATATGGGTTATACGAGTTAGGGCGGTGACACCTTCTAAATTATTGGGGGGGGGGGGGGACCTTAACAAATTGGAAGCATAGACCACCCTAATCAGCCAAATAACATCAATCTGTGTGGTGACTGGTAGGGCAGGAAGTGATACACGACCTGATATTGCACCCTCGTGGACACTGGGGGGCCAACTGGAAACTGTCAAACAAGATCTTTTTATTATTCGTTATGTAGAAAGTTAGTCAATAATTGTTTATTTGCACACATTAGACCACATTAGAGCAATCTTAGAAGCACTAAAGGACAAGGGCCATTTTGATTCACTTTATTACATTTATTCCACTTATACATAACGGACATGCCTTAATATGAATCTACATATATATCCTATATATACTGTAGGTATGTTCACCACACATACCTGTAGTACTTATCTTTCCACATCACCACAACCCTGCAGTAACTTTGTGCTTTAGGGTCATTCAAAAGAAAGAGAAATAAAATAAAAAAAAGGCACTGGAAGAGAGATACCATGTTTCCCCAGTCAACAGGGACCAGTATCCACACATCAACACAGCCACATGAAGAGCCTAAAGCACAACACTGACATTTTTTACTAGGCAACTAGAGGACACGGTCTGAGGCTTTGTCAAATGGAGTGGTTTCAGTTTTAGCGATGGTCTGCA
>JAOEHI010001896.1:0-12170 GCA_025447815.1 Percopsis transmontana
AATATATATATATATATATATATATATATATATATATATATATATATATATATATATATACATACAAGATAGTGATGGAAGATAAAGGGTCATCATAGAGAATTTCAGTTAGAGGGAGTGTTATTTGGTAGAGAGGTCAGTGGCCGAGGTACCGAGGTGGATTCTCATAATGTGTAATGTAATGTGATTACCGAAAATTATATGGCAATGCCTTACACTGACACATTCATGGGGAAAGTATCACATTACAATAACACGTTACCCCCCAACACTGCCTACAACAGTATGTTTTGTAGTACTTGTAAGATGGTGTGACAAATTACACTAATACCTTTGGCGCACCTGTCATGATCAGGTTTAAGTAACATCTGTGGTCTACACGTAATACCACATTGTCAGTCTCTAGGGCTCATTATGTACAGCACCATATAACTTGACTGCTTTTTTCATTTATAATAATAATAAATAATATTAATACATTTAATTTATAATGCACTTTTCATCATAGATCTCAAAGTGCTATATCTGTTATTACCTCACCTTGTGATGTCAATCTGTTTAGTCAATGAACAAGTGAACAAGCTGTGTGTAATGTCACACCCATATTCAGATTCCGGTCTGAGATGGTGATATTAACAGGAACTTGGATTATAACTTTGCCAAGATATATTATAAGTCTTTCTGCTAGATCTGTATTCAGCTTTCTGATCAATTTTGTGAAAGTTTGTGTCTACGGTGTTGCCATTCCAACCTGTTAGTCTGCCAAGGCTAGACGCCTTCTTTCATTCTTTGAGCCATTACCTGCTGCCGCCAGAAACAGTGGCAGTTTCACAGATAATCAATTTAGCACATGAAGCATTGAGACAACTTACTGTGAATAGAATAGGTTGGTCTCAAATACACACACACACACACACACACACACACACATAGTATAAAGTATGTATGTACAAAACACAACAACTGTTATACCACAGCAGGTGCAAGAATACTGTGGTTTTCACCTATTCATACCGTAGTGCTGTTTTATTGTTGTGACATAAAGCTATGGAACTATTCCACTTCTTTGTTAATTGGCAGATAAATGCCAATAAACAAACAAAAACAAGCAATACAAACAAAATCATGAATATATCAGAAAACGCAGGCTTGCAATCTCCAAAGGAAAGGAAGGGGTGCCAAACCAACACCTCCACTCACACATGAACCAGCCACCACTGAAGCATACTGAATGCCGGAATTGAGTGACAAGTGTTTTCTCTTCACTTTCTTCAGATGGAGAGATTAAGAGCTCCCCAAAGCATACAGGAGCTTAATATGTGCATTTTTATTTTGTAGAACCATCACTCTTGACAGTGGGCGAAACGACTGAAATATGTGCTTTATACAGTATAGGTCATATCAAGTAATTCCTACCTTGTTGCATTTAAGAGGCAAAGGCAGATATGAGATAAAATATACAGGCTAACATGAAAACAATTGGGAAATAGTGGGGAAAAAAACATTTGTTTTTGTTGTTTTGGAGTCAAATTACTTTTTTATAGAAGATTTCAAATAAACCCTTTTTAGATAATACTTATTGGGTTAAGGTTCCGCATATGGTGGGTCCATTTTATTTGGAATAAAATACATGCCCAGTAAGCCAATAATGTGAGAATGTCAAAATGTTTGGGCCTGAGCACCAAACACAAAAAATATTTTTTTTTTCAACATGGTCGTCAACATTGATCGTCATCAAATGGTGATGCTTGTGCATAATACATAATCGTGCATAATGAGTGATCATCAACATGTAGATGAATTCTCAACTTCAATCAGCACATATCAAACATCTTCTGACGGCAGAAAGAAATGTGATTGCTTCATTCGAACACCCAATCGAAATGGAGAGGAGGCGGTGTTTGTTTGCTAGCTACATTACATCACATTGTGCACATAATCTGGTTGTGTTTGTTTAGACATAACAGGCAAACTTACTCTTTAATTTAGGTTCTGTATATCAGCAACCACAACTTTCCATCCCCAATAAAACGAAAATATATTGTACAATATGATTCAAACATTTGTCAAAACATTATCGTAAATAACATACTGTATTTAACTAAAAATTCGTCAGCATTTTGACGAAAGTATTATACGTAATTTATCTGACGAAAATACTATTCTTCAAATGGTGAGTGGTGATGCATAACTGTTAACATAAGTGTCACCATTTGATGTTTATCTCATGAGATGGGGCTGTTCTCACTCTCCAATTTAAGAGACAAGAAATTTGTTTGAGTTTCACAAGCAGATTATTTATATAAATAAACAGCTTCTCTTTCCACACTGCATATCAAATATAACCCTGATGACACCAGCTGTAACCTCTCTTAGATAAACCTTCTATATAATGTTAACTGTTCTCTCCCGAATAGAAACAACTATGATGTACTTCATCACATCTGCAGGGTGTCAATGCGGATCAAAAGCTGTAGCCAGCATGGTTAAAGGTAACACCGAGTTGAAAAGTCCCAGAGAGTGAGATAGGATAGGCAGATGAGAGGAGGAGGAGAGACGGATATGAAGAACAGACCGATTCGAGAAGCCCTACGGCAGGCCCTCAAGCTAAAATCCAAAACGGTGCTCTCGTAAGCTTGGCTGTCAGCTCTGTAGTCACTCAGTCATCCAGTCACGCTCCATGTGCGCATGCAAACACACACACAGTCAGAATTATACAGAGAAATATATTCATCTAACAAATCCAAGCATGTAAAGGGGTTAGCCTCGTGAGACCATCCCGCACTTCTGAGCTCCACATTCAGTTTTATAATCTAAAGGTTCGCTGTGGACCACCTACAAACATTGTCACAATTTTCAAACACAGGTGTTACAACCCAACTCTAGGTTTATGACAATGGGGAGTCGCCAATTAATGTTTAGTTTGACATCAATAGACCTGGCTCCACACAGAGGGACAACAGTGAGGTGTGTAAGTCCGACGTTATCAGTGACATAGCGAACGGAATAGATGAAGTCATGAGTGTTGTGTGTTGTGTCAACTAAGCTAACCGCGGAACAAGTAGCCAAGCACGTTTAAGCATGGTGGGAGAGAGCTGCTGAAGCCCACAAACACTGATAGCCGGCTCAGATGTCTCCATATCCTCCAATGACCCCCTCCCCGCCCACACCTACCCGCAACAAGAAAAAACAACCAAGCAAAAAGGAAGAAAAGAGTTGGGTTCGTCAGCACAGATTTATCTGGCTGCTGTCAACCGCCTAACTATCCGCTGGAGGCTGATTGGCCTGGTTATTTTCTAAGTGAGAACCAATATTGTTTCATTGAGGACAAACGAGACAAGATCAGGATGTTCTCGCACGGCTGATAATAGTCAGGCTGAGTGTCAGATGAATGATAAATCACTTCAAAACACACACAAACACATGTATGATTTTATTGAACTAATAAAGCTAAAAGATGAAAGAACCCTGAGGCTCCCAACGATAATTGCCCATTCCCTAAAATGAAAGGTCAGTTTCACGAGGTTGACGTCAAATGGTAATGCAAACCGCATTTTTACTTAGCACTAACATTTAACTAGCTATTTCATTATATTGCAGCACACAAAATGGGAAAATATTATTATAATATTACGATATGATAAGTTTTAAGTTACCTTGTCGTTTCTGCATCTGTGTGTGTGTGTGTGTGTGTGTGTGTGTGCGCGCGTTCAATTGCTGGTTGACATCCTGTCAGTTTAGTTGGTGTGGCTCAGAAGTTGCTCGGAATGCCTCGGGCCGTGCCTCTAGCCTATCAGCGCAAAGAACTCTGCTTTGTCTCATCGCCCTGGCGACCACTCTGGAACTCAATGCCTTTCACAGAAAACGACTTCATCTTGACCCCCTGGCAAATCCTTTTTCTATATACATAGAAAAAGGTGTGTGTGTGTGTGTTGCATGTAGTGCATGTGTGCATGTACAGTGTGCTGGGAGTTTTGTGATGCTTTGGTGTAAACAAAGTAACTGTGTGTGTGTGTGTGCATGCGTGCGTGCGTGCGTGGGAGGGAGGAAGCTGCGTACATGTACTGAGCGAGTGAGATGACAGGTAAACTACTTACTGCATACCAAATCAGAGGAAAGTTTGCAACGAGAACTGAGGACGCACACCGCATGTGAACGACTTCTCTCCTTCCAAACAGAGGGGTAACCAGGGAGATGGAGTGATTAAATGATGAAGGAAGAGGGGTTGAAACGAGTCTGAAAAGGGCCTGTCAGATAAAGGGAATGTTATTATTGAATAATGTACCATCAGAACTCAACACGGGTGCAACTTTATATTCCCTGGGTGTTTTTCCACGCATAAGTTCCCAGGTGAAGCCAGGAAGGTGTAAAAAAAAAAAAAAAGGTCAGAATAACTGGGTTAAACAGGGTGCCTACCATTACATCACTTGCCCTTTCTTATTTCACTGTATGCATAGTCAGTTGTGAGAAAGATTGTGAGCTGCAGTTACAGTTATTGCTACTAAGATACAATACATAAGTATGGGCTGCCCCATAAATCATTGCAGAGATTCCAGACAATTAGCGCTAATGGCACACACTTGTGCTTTCATGTCTCCCTTGTAAACATTGTCGAGATATTCACATATCCAGTGTGGGGGAAAAAATGCAGTATATAAGGCGCTATTGCCACACGTTTGTCTACCAAAATATTCTAGTTCTCACGGGAGGACTACGTGTTGAAGTGAAACATGTACTGATCAAGAGAGACTCCGTGGAACCTTAGAGGAATAGCAGTTCACACTCCTCATGCAAGAACATTCTGTTATTTTCTTTCTTTAATTAACGGCCTCACACAACTCAACAATTGAACAAGAGTGTATAATGAAGAATGCCAGCTATTCATATATGAATGTCAGTTGCGGACGGAGGAGGTCCTGAGCAAATTAATTATGAATTCTAATCAATATGTTTAGAATTATGGTAAAATGGTCAAATACCGCTATCAATCGGGGAAACGTCAACATGGCAATGCATTCATAAATTAAAATGTGACATTTATTCAGAGTGATGACAGATTAGTCAAAAGCTTTTGGAGCTTGGCAGAAGGGCAGGCTATGTTATAATGACTTGTACGACAGGTTGGGACCACTCGTGAATGTATTTTGTGCCTGAGAGTAAAATCTAAATATGAGGATATTGGCGAAACCGACATCTCCTACACACACCACGTAACAAAGCTCTCTGAGTATATAAGTGGTTCTTGCATGAGGCCCATTGGTCTTAATCAATCCACAATGTGACTTTATTTGGAGGTATCATGGATAAAACCACTGCTCTTGAAATCAGTCATATTTCACGTTTTCCAGTAAACTCAATGTTCTACAACGCTACAAGAAAAATGTTCTGTGCACAGCTAAAAATGTTTTTCGGCAAAAAGGCACAGAACATTCCATACAAACTCAAATATGTTCAAGTTGGACATAAACAGGTAACTTGTTCTAATATTATGACTTGAAGAAGAATCACATTTTCGGACCAATTCACGTGTTTGTAAACAGGGGAGAAAGATGGGGTGCACAATATCATGGTTAGGATAATACAAACCATTTTGTCTTATTAGGACAAAACACAGAACAATACAGGTACACATACTGTAAAATGTTTAATACTGTTTATAAACCATGGTTCATTGGTTAGAAGAAATATAGCAAACCAGTGATAAACATGGCCCAAAACAAGTTTCTGTGGCCTTTAGCCGCTTTAGGACACATTTGTTTTTACACAAAATCAAAACACTGCTTTCTTAAGCCTATGTCATACCTTCTTCATAATTTGTAGCTGAAATTCCCTTCATGTTTATTTTTCAGCTAAAATTGGGAACAAGGAATGATCACAAATGAATAAAGGGAGGCAGGGAGGAGGAGAGACTTTCATGATTGCTTCATCTGGGTCTTGATGAGGGATTAGTAATGCACTAAAGGTGTGTTATTTGAGCAACTGTGCTTCCCTCGCCATATATCCCCTATTTAGCTCTGATGAGAAGGGGAATGTGAATAATAATGGTCTGAGCCAAGGCTGGCTCTGTACAGCTTGTCACTGTCATCTGGGAAAGCACAGAGAAAGTAGCGTTTTGGTTACTATTAAACAATCTATCCCCCACAGGCCATGATGGTGGGGAAACAGCATCTGAGACATCCAGTGCCTGTCACCATTTCAAATTATTTAGCACTACAAAAGCAATCCCAGGCACTGATTGTCATTTCACCAAGTTCCAACATGAAATTAAATGGAAATGTCAAATGGAAAACAATCGTCAAGCACACACAGACACACAGACATACACACACGCGCACACATCTTGTGCAGTGCCCTCATGCAATATGAATTTCCATTTGTTTAGCTCACTCCCAGGAGGAGTTTGAGCGGCTAAGCTCTTATTGATGCCAGACAAGTTTACCTGGGCCTCCTCTATGTGTTTTCCTTCATATAAAACATTCTTGGTGCAATGAGGCGAAATAGTGGGATCAATTTGTGTTTAATGGCGGCAAAAACTAATGTTTAATTTCTACTGCTCAAAAACAATTTTTTGTCGGAGCTGGAAATAGTGTTATTCCTTATTGTTCAGTTGTCTCGTTATTTTCTGCTTCTCTTTTAATTTTCTGTTGCCCTAATATATATTCTGAATTGTTGCTGTTTACATTCTGCGGCAACCTCTCCTGTCTCTTTGCCACCTGCTTTCATTTAGCAGTCTGTCACCCCCCTTTCCTTCCCTCTCCTTGCCCAGCATGCGGCCGAGCAATAGGATATTGCTTTTCTAATCTTGCTGACAAGGGACAATATTTATGTATTGTTTTTCAATATCCATTTCTCATGCTCATGCGGGCTCCGGTTCGAACCCGAAAAAATAGAACAATGCGGTGCAGCATTTCTCCTATATCCCCCGCCTGACGCCTATGCGTTTTTAATGTGCTCAGTACACTCCCCCCTCATTTCCTTACTCCGACAACACCGATTTTTTTCTTTCTTTCTTAGAGGGCAAATAAGGGACAGGCAGTGAGAGTCCAAGCCTGCTGAGAGACTCAACTACTTGCAGTGGAAGTTTGGACTAAACAGAAGGTTTTTCTCAAGAGACAGCGTGAGACGGGCGTTCGGGGCCATCAGTGGGGAGGGATGGGTGATGCGCCAACATCACAGCGAATGTACTGCAGGCTTGGAGAATAGTCTTGGAGGTGTGTTTCCAGTCAAAACAGCGACTTCACCTCGCTGTCGGTGGCCATGGGGAAAGGGTGCTCTCTTCCTTGGTAATTAAGAGCTTTCCGCTGCGACGGGGGCTGGGGGTCTTTCAGAGCTTCACTTCCCCTCTGACGCGTCCTCGCTGTTTCACTGAAGACCATTACGATTCCTCTCACACGTCCCGCTGTACTGTTCACTGGCGTCCCTTCAGACAACCCCCCACAGCACAGCACCCCTACGTGATCCATACACACACACACACACACACACACACACACACACACACACACCCCTGTCTCCGTCCCTCACCCTAGCTATATATCGGACAGCTCCCTAAACAGAGTGTGCACGTGATCTGAGAGCAACGCTGCACACTTCTTCACACACTCACTTATACACACACACACACACACACACACACACATACCTACAAAGGCACTATATATGGCTACCTAGCAGTAGGCTGTGTATGTCTTCCTGTAACATAGTTTCCTTTTGTGTATTCACAAACACACAAAAGAGAACAGAATTGGAAATGCATTACTGTCAAATGTATGTACAGTGAAAACCGTGTTAAACAAACAAAAATCATATTATGTTCTTTTGTAATATTTTGATTGATTGCTGCATCAAACTGTGGTCCATCCGGACATTCATTTGAAGTTCTGAAAAGAGTATGTAAACACGTGTAAAATGTGCTGTAGATTTGCCGGTGGTTGAGTTTGACGGAGAAAGAGTTTATCAATTTTGAAAGATGTAGTAACTGAATGTAATGAAAAACGACCCCCAGTCCACACAGACTGCTGCTGCGCTGACTGTGGAAAGAGGTTTGCAAACGTGAATTTACTATTGAGAAATGCGTGTAACCAATTGTAAAAAAAAATTAAATAAAAAATAAAAACTCTAATAGATGAGTCTGAATTCAAATGACTTTTTGAGGACACACATTGTTTCTGACAGATAGAAGTGTTATGAATGAGCAATAACTGTGTGTGTGTGTGTGTGTGTGTGTCTGTACATACGCATCCTTGATCAATGCTACATGCTTACGAGGCTTCTGTGTAGCTGCTGCCATTATGCAAACAACACCGTGCCTTCCAGACAAAATGCTTTCTGTCTTATACACACAAACAAAGTGTGTGTGCACAAGCTATGTGTGTGTGTGTGTGCGTGTGTGCGCGCGCGCACACAGCGGTGGAGACTAAATGATCCATAAACAATGATTTATGTGTTGAGGGGAGATGTCAGAAGTGGGATGTGAAATATTCAGCACTCGTTCTATTTTGATGACAGAGGAAGCTAAGAGTGGGGTGCAGGTTTGCCGTCCGATACACAGCCCATACGCTCGCGGATACGCTTTATCACCCTGGAGATTGAAGCATACAGTAAGTGTGTGGTAAGGTAAGGTCTTGCTAGAGGCTAGGTCTCATATGTCGGCACTGTGATGTAAGGGGTGTCATCGGGGTGAATACCCCACGTCCCCCGGGACGATGTACTACTAGCACACAGATACACTCTAAAATGTGCACACATACGTGCACATACACGCACACGCTTTCCTCAAATGTATAGACAAATATACAAATGCATGTGCACATACACACACATATGGTATGCACATGCAAATACACGCTGTTCTAGACCAACACAGGCATGCATTGTACACACGCATAGACCTGTGCAGTGCAGAAATGTACCTGGTGGTACACTGTAATGTAATGATGAGAAACCTTTAATACTGAATGCGTTTAAGAATACCCAGTTGCAAAGTATAATGTAATATAATATAATATAATAATATCACTGCAGCTCATATGTTTTAGACTGGCACATGTAAACAATGGACACCAGAGGCACAGAACTTATATCAAGTTGGGTTTAAAAAGGCTAAAACCTTTTATTGCGTCCACTTTGATTGTTTTTGTATTTTGGTGAATGAATCACTGACACACACCTTTCCCATACTAACCATTAGTACTAACGTATAGTGTGCATTCGTCAGACACATCGTCTATAGCAACAAGGTCAACCCTGCCCTCTCTCTTAGCTTTTTTCCCCCTTTCGTTAGTAACAGCTTTCGACAAAGTCATGAATAGTTTTTAACCATTACGGCTTAGCTAGGAATCTAGCTTATTATTATTAGGCTTATTCCGGCCAATCCAGTAATTCATGAGCTAGTACTAGTACTGCTTTCAACAACCGCCGTCTGTTAGTAAGATGCAAAAGACAGAAGCTGTGTTTACTCACAGGCTTGTCAGATATCTGTCAGCTCTTGTTTTTGACTGGGCAGGCAGCACCAGGCAGCAGATAATAAGATCAGCTTGAAACGCTAGTGTGAAAAGATTGTGTGACATCACACACCAGCGTCACTGTGTTTACCAAGCTGACAGTTCAGCTAAGACAGCATAGCATCTTTATCAATAGACAAAGAACCAGCTTGTACACTGAGGGAGACTAGTGATTAGCGGTTAAAGGATACGCCACTCAGGAAAATAATCATACCTCTTTATTACATTCGGAAAAGACTGCATTTTCATGCTGTATAGGCCTACCAGTATTATGAATTAGCCAGTAATTGTCTGCATACATTTTTTACCAAATAATCATTTAATGTTGGTCAAAACAACATAACAATCCATGCTTGTGAACATCAGATCCTAATGGCTCACAGAACTAATTAATATTTTACATATATATATATAATACAGTCTGTGTTTTCTATGTGGGACCTAGAAATAGATGTACAAGTAAAAAAAATACAATATGAATTTATTGAAAAGGTTAGCAAGCCATGCAAACCCTTGTTCGTCGCTCCATTAGCATGACATATGAAGGCTAGCTTGGTTTTATTGTTAAGGTCTCTCTGCCAAAGGAGAAAAACACCTCTTCCAGGCCTTTATCTCTGGGCTTTATCTATTCAAATTCCAGTGTGAATATGTAATTTACTGCGATTAGGTTTCATACTAACACTGCTTCAGACCATCAAACACACCCAGCTCACTGTTTACTCTTTGATCAGTCGCAAACATTTATAAAAAATGAGAGCATTGCTTTGGGGAAGCGAGTTATCATTTTTTTACCAGTAGACATTGCTCGATCCATCCCTAGTGTCCAATTAGCAGTCAAGTAATCCCTCAACTTCTAGCAGACATTATTATGCTAAGTGTATTAGTTTAAGGTGAAAAAAAATACAATGCAACTCTGTGAAAGATGAAAATCTTGTTTTAATGCAACAACCATTGAAACCACAACAGAAAAATTTAAAAAATTGTAAATTGAGAGAGATTTTTTAAGTGTAGAAAAGCATGACCCCTTTATAAAGGCCGTCACCAGTAGCAGCATGTCAATGACCAGTTAATGGATTTGAGAAACAATAGAAGCATTATATAGGTGTGTGTGTGTGTGTGTGTGTGTGTGTGTGTGTGTGTATATAGTATCCACAAACACACACCCCTATGCACACTGATGGACACAATTTGGAAGCTTATCAGATGAAGAGTCCAGTGCACTCTTCCTGGTGATAAGAGCATGCAGCCTATTTCACACTTGCCTTCGCCTGTTTGCCCATTCACACACCCTGCACACTTCCTTGAATTTATAAAGTAGCAATGGAGATTCGCATTTCCTTCTGAACCTGTATGAATTATTAAAGAAGCGAGATTAACTCCTGTGATACCTTAACATGTCATGAGTGCTAACCTAGATTAAAAATGTCAGCAGTTGACCTCAGCAATGCAATGCAGTGCTCTAGTCTGTCTATGAGTTTTGCTATGCAAAGCTATATTTTATTTATTCCTGGGATGAGTGAAAGTGTAACAACGGGAGCCGCTGCCCCATCCGAGCTCGCCGGTGTACTATGCTACCGGCTACCGGCCGTCCACTTCCCCAACGCACCCTACCTCTTTACACACCTGTTACCAATCCCCTCATCTACCCTCCTTAAGCGTCTATATAAGCGGGAGGGTGGATGAGGGGAATTGTCGGTTACTGTTTAGGCTACCTGCGAATGCTTCTGCTGCATTATTCCTGCATGTTACGAAACAGTATTTTATTAAATTTACTACGCTCTAAGCGTAATCCGTAGTTCGGTGTCCTCGTCTCTCCTTTGGCCTCTGCACCTGCACTCACTCCTCGCCACTTCTTACAGAAAGTGTTTCAGAGTAGCTTTTATGTTTTAAGATAGACTAAGATAGACCGATTACCAATTCTACAAAGAAAAGATTATGTAGAGTTTTAGTAAAAGCACTTCTGGAATGGAAAAAGTCCAGTATAAATTTATATTTTTCTTCAGCATAGTTTACAAAAAGACCAAAACCAGTGTTTTTCTCTTACAGACAAGCTTTGTCCATCTAGCTAACATAATATATAACTGTGTAATCTAATTTATTCATTGATTTCACCTGTGTTGGGTATTATTTAAGATGTGTCCTTTCTTTTGATTTTGCTCATTTTTGTTATGTGTACATGCAGGGTGCAATTATATATCCCTGCCACTGCTGAATTATTTTCATCCCTGGTGGGAACAAAATGCATCCCCCTCATAGTGATTAATGCTGATACTTGAGTCAGTAAAATTATTTTAAATGTGTTATACTAAATGACACCATCACAACGAACAATTTTGGTCCTGTTTTTAGTCAACTGTAACAGGAAGCCATAGAACTCCATTGCTATCCAAACTACTGTTAAAAACAAGTCACAGAGCAGTTCAATATGGTCTCAATGATCGTCGTCAAATTGTAACGAAAATTAAATTCGTCAATATAACAACCAGTATGTGAATTTGCTTAAATATCTACATTTTTGTCAAAATTGTGACAAATATATACTAGATTTTGGTTCTCAATCTGACAACGATGTGATTCATCAGTGTGGGCGTGGTTTAGCCCTGTCTGTGTGTGGGAGGGAATGTTTGGAGGTGTGGTTCACAGGACTGAGAGACAGGTGCGGGCAAT
>JAOEHI010001897.1:0-12168 GCA_025447815.1 Percopsis transmontana
AGAGAGAGAGAGAGAGAGAGAGAGAGAGAGAGAGAGAGAGAGAGAGAGAGAGAGAGAGAGAGAGAGAGAGAAAATGAATTACAGCGGAATTGCAGCCACAGCAGAAGTTCTTTCCGTAAGTCAGTAGTGTTGTTGTTTTTGCCTCGCGCGCTTCGGCCCTCCGGCATCCTTCCTCCCTTCACCCGGCTCCCCCTTCCCTGGACAGTTATTCTCTTCCCCCTCTTCTCTTCGCTGGTGGAGGATGAGGAGGCTCTGAGGGAAGGTCAGGCGACTTCTAACGCTGGTCAGTGGACAGCGTGCGCTCTCTGACCGCTCTCTGACCGCTCTCTGACCGCTCGGTCCTGTTGCTGTGTGTGCGTGCGTGTGCAGGGACGTTCGCCTGGGACGCAGCGGAGTGGATGAGATCAAACGCCACCTCTTCTTCAAGAACGACCAGTGGACCTTTGACACCATCCGAGACAGTAAGTTTACTCCCCCGTGTGTGTGTGTGTGTGTGTGTGTGTGTGTGTGTGTGTGTGTCTTTTCCTTGACCAGTTCATATTTTTAATCTGCGTTACGGTCACCATAGGTTATTTTGCTTTCACTGTAACAGTTATTCACCGTAGAGCAAATGGATAGTTCAATTTCCCTGCTATCGTCCGTGCTACCATGTCACAATATGTGAGAGACAGATTTTGTAGAGCTGTAGACCACGTGACGCAGGTAAACCTACAGGACAACAACACTTCTAATGGCCGCTAATATCCATGCTACATAACATGGATATTAAGTTCCTTACCCAGAAGCCATAGGCCATAGTGTGTTCTATGGAGGGTTAGTGATGCTCGCTCAAATGTTTAATGTGCAAACAACTGGCGCTTATGCCAAAGGTTTCCCCATTACTATTGGCACACATACAGTACATGGATTCAATTGTCTAAGCGAATTGTTACTTACGGCTTCTTTGACACAGTGTGTTTTGTGTAAGGAATGGCCAAACTCACGCTGAGTCAGCCGTCTCAGAGCACACATCTCGTCCAAAATGAGACGCCCTAGCAAGTAAAGGGAAGGGGAAATATTTGGATTTTGAACAAGACCTCTGTCTATAATTGCATGCAGGCTCTTTATTTCATCTCTCTCTCTCTCCTCCCCCCCCCCCCCCCCTTCACCTGGCTTTGATTAAGGAGACAGACATAACTTCTGATCAGAGGCAAGCAGTCTGGCGTACCAAACCGCTGCTCTGCACTACAAAGTTCCTTACATGTGGACGGACGCACGCCTTGGCTGTGCACATGTTGTGTCACTGCGAAGCATCCCTTAATGCTATACTTTCCTCCATGAGTCACTTTTAGAATGTCGCATCTCCCTGGTGCGTGTGGCCGCCGTGAAGCTTAATTGGTGTCTCTTTGTCTTGTCTGTGGGCTCTGCGCTCTCGGCAATGTGCATCTGCGTTTCTCCACGTTTCTCTGTGCGTTTAAACCGAGGGACCCGTTCCCTCTTCCCAAAATAAAGCTTGGGATGTGGGAGAGTTGAGGAGGAGGCACGCTGGGATTCGATGGGATGGATGGAATTGGTGGCGGGGCTGCCCCCCCTAGAGGCGGGGCGGGTCATGCGGCCTGCGTGGATCGGCCTAATGAGAGGGGGCGCCTCGGCTCGTGGGATTCTCTCACTCTCACTGTGGCCTGCCTGCCTGTCATTAGCAGCCCGCTATCAGAGAGCATGCTGGGAAGTCGTGCCACAAGGCCCTCTGTGGAGTGGCCTGTGTCTCTTTCCGTCTCACCGCATTTTTCACCGCTTTCTTTTTTTTTTCTCGTTCTTTTTTTGGTTCGTTCTCTCCCACCGCCTCAGAGGTCGTGTTTATCGCGGCGAGGGTTGCGTCTCGACTGTTCTAATTGACTCTGACATTCTTTTCTACCTGCCTGCTAAAGCCTTTTTTAAAGAGTGCCTGATCACAGAGAAGAAGGGGCGCTTTCTGCCCTGTGTATGTGTGTTTAGGCTGCACATGTGAAAGGCTCTGTCTGTGTGTGTGTGTCGGGCAACAAAGCGGGTACTGTACAAGGAAAAGCAGCGGCGTCGACCTCAAGCCAACCTGCCGAGAGCTGGCTCTACTACCCGCGAGCCCAAGTTGGCTCACAGTACATACAAAACTCAGAGCACGCTGCTGAAAGTACACATCTAAGACATGCCTCTTTCTTCCAGCTGTGGCCCCAGTAGTGCCAGAACTGAGCAGTGACATAGACACCAGCAACTTTGACATCATTGAGGATGATAAAGGGAACGCCGAGACATTCCCTCAGCCCAAAGCCTTCGTCGGCAACCAGCTCCCTTTTGTCGGCTTCACCTACTACAAGGAAGACCAGTAAGAGCTTTGTTTTGATTTTTTTAATTATTTATAGTCAGTTGTAGTTATACATTTAAAGTGACTCATTTTGTGCAGAGAATTTTTTATTATTCTACATTAAATGTTGTGAAATGTCCACAGCATATGCAAGGCACTGGATAACAAAAAATTGCTTAAAAATGTAGCTTACATTTTCTTGTAAGGCCCTCTGTACTCTCAGGAAAGGGGCCCAAGTTCAGCTCTGTACCTAAAGCCAGAGACAAGTAGAGCTAGATGGCTTCACGCCCCAAACCATTAATGCAGTCTTAACACCAGTCCGACACTGTATTTCTGTTTCTGCTCTACACTGCAGCCTCATTCTGACACGCAGTTTAGCTAAGACCTCTCTACTAATGGTAAAGTCCTGTTCCCTATACCAACGTTGGTGCTAAAGTTTTCCCACCTTAAATGCCTAATTTGAGAGTTTTAACCTGACTAAACATGTTTAATGTGAAAAAAAATGTCTGTTTAAGGTACTACTGTAAGTACTAAAGCAAATTCATTGAGGTGCTGGCATTATTTTTAGCATTTTTAGCATTCTTTGCTTTTCTTGCCCTCTTATGTCATTATTTATCCTTCTTGTGCCCAAAATCCTTTCAGTTTTATCAGTGTGTGTGCGCTTGCTCGGTGCTGGCCTGGCTCAAGTAACATTACAGAGAAAGTTAACGTGTGGGATACATTATTAGGTCAGTGAGGAAGGTTGGCATGGCTGGCAAAATGTTGAAAAAGTTTGTCTCCTCTCCTCTGCTAGGCTGCTGAGAGGACACAAAGAACTCCCTGTAGAAGAAGACTGTGAAGATAGCTCTGAAGAAAAAGAGTATTGCTCCGACAGTAAGAAAGAGGTAGGTGTTTTCATACTTGTGTTGCGCATATGTTTGAGGCACAGCATGTGGGTGGAGTTGGATGTGGTTACATGTCTGGTACTCTGCTGGTTAACTTAATGTAGTATTAATAATACCTCGGTCTTGGTATGTGCTCCGTGACTTTTAACATTAGAATAAAAAGACAATTTTGTCAGCTAATGTCATAACCACAAACATCATTATGAATAATAAAGATAAAATAATAATGAAGATGAAACCTAAATGAAATGTAAAAGTAGGCAGGGTTTATTTTTCTGATATGATGATTGCTGTATCATTCCTGGGTGTAAAAACCCAGAAACTTCCTATGTGTCTATCAAGTTATGTTATATTTATGGTCAGCACTGAAGTGCCATTTTTAAGTCTATGTCATGTCTATTCTAAATGTCAGAACAAATACAAATAGAAGATAAAGACCAAAATAGTATTAAAAGTATATTTTGAATAGGCTACAAAC
Organism: Percopsis transmontana; assembly: GCA_025447815.1. Taxonomy (NCBI): domain Eukaryota; kingdom Metazoa; phylum Chordata; class Actinopteri; order Percopsiformes; family Percopsidae; genus Percopsis; species Percopsis transmontana. Next base: position 3,680 of record JAOEHI010001897.1, read on the forward strand.
TAAGTTATAGTCATACAAACAGTAACCTCAAAGCATGCATTAACATACAGTACACAAGTGGGACAAAGTCTCAAGTCACTGGAACCCAACAGCTGAATAACGTTTTTAACAGTTGAGTGAGAATGTTGAGAATTTCTGGCAGATCAAAATAGTCTCCGTTTCTCTGTTTCACCAGCTGCAGAAAAAGCTTCATCTAATAGAGGAACAGCTTAACCATGAGATGCAGGCCAGTGATGAGCTGGAACAGAAGTACAAGTAGGGATTAATGTCACACAAATATACACACACAAAGAAATTCAATGCGAAATATGGTGTAATCCAACATATTATGCTGTTTTTAAAATCAATATTTATATCAACAATTAGTTTCTAAAAAGGCATGTAGTGTTTTGAGTTTTTGTTGTTTCTCAACATGAGCGCACATAAGCTATAATTGCAAGCCTTGTGGTGTACAAACACGTTCCAAGGACTGAACCGGTCTTCAGTTTATCGCACTCTGAATGTCTTTTTTTACTAGTCTCCAAGTAAAGCATTGTTTTTCTTCCTCAGAAATGCCACCAGCCATTTAGAGAAGTTGCACAAAGAATTGGATGAGGAGGTAAGAAGCTCATTTTAATGTATCTTAGGACGACAAGATGGGAGGATAGCGGGAGGCCGTTTTTAACAATTTACAGTCTGTTTTTTGCCATTTTTTTCACATTGTCAACTATTCCCCTTGTAGATGAACAGCAGGCAGAGAGTGGAGTCTTCTCTGAGGCAGCTGGAGAAGGAGCGTGCCCTGCTCCAGCACCAGAGCACAGAGAACCTGCGCAAGGGGGAGCTGGAGTTGGACAGGAAACGCAGCTTGGAGAACGAATGTGAGGACCTGCTTTGTTTTTTTTTTTGTTTTTTTTAGAGACCCCCTATTTCCCATTGCCTGTACACTGGATATACTAAGTACTCATATATCCTTTTCTGTTGGGTAAAAACGACTTTAAATTGGTCAAAAACAACTTTAAATTGGACAATTCATATAAAGCTTACACAGATTAGATTGTTATCTGACAAGGACTGCATGTCAGAACACTATTGGCAGAGATTGGACTTGTATTGTATTGTAAGTCCTAGACACTTGTTTCCTACTGACCTGGAGCCATGCATACTCTTGATAAAAGAAATTCTGTTTCTTTAATCAGTGAACAATCTGAGGGACCAGCTGGAGGAGCTGAGGAGGAGGAACCAGAGTTCTCAGATCTCCACGGAGAAAAACAACCAGCTCCAGAAGCAAGTGAGTAGAAGCTGTTCTCTTCAGTCCACAGCAGTGGTTTTCTAAATTTTGAGAACTTTTGTTTTCAATCTCGCTTTGTAGACATAGTGTATGTGGTTGTTTTTATATATTTTGTTTATCTTATGCTATTAAGAATGAAGTTCCTAGTTTCAAAGTCCATAGTATGCGAGTATGTGCACTTTGAGAACCACTGGTCTTGTTTGTGTGGAGTACGGAGGATTCTGTCCTAATAAATTCTTAGGAGAAAAGGTAACTCTTTATCTAGGCCAGGAAAAGTTATGGAAATAAACTAATGCATTAGAACTCGACTAATTGGATAGGAAAAACCTTTAATCAGCCTTGGCTACCTTTTTTTTATAGAGACCTCCTCAGAAATAACCCACACTGACTTGTGTGCATGAATACTGATGTCTTCTCCTCTTTCTGTCATTGTTTCCCTCTCCCTCCAGCTAGAGGAGGTCAACGCTGTGCTCCACGCCGAGCAGGAGGCCGCGGGGCGGCTGCGCAAGAACCACGCGGAGTCCCAGAAGCAGGCGCAGGTGCTGGAGGCGAGCCTAAGGGAGATGCAGGACAAATGCAACCTGCTGGAAAACAGCAGGATGGACCTGGAGAAGCAGGTGATGGCCCTGCAGGGCGAGCTGGAGGCCGAGAAGAGAGACCGCAACCAGGCCTCGGAGACGAGCGCAGACCTCCAGGGTGAGGCGTGCCTGGATGTTTTAGACTAAAGTTAGAGAGTGGGTTTAAAGATACACTCTTCGATTTTATGTTATAGCGGCCCCACCACAACCTCAAAATTCTGCCCCAGCACACTGTTTTTGAAATTTTGAAACACATTTTGAAGAGTATGGGCAGCTGCAGTGAGACCGTTTACGAATGGTGAGAGGGGGAGGAGTAGAGAGGAATGCGGCACAGAGAGGGATGTGCACTCTGGCAGACACAAATTGAAGAGTATTCCTATAAGGAAAGTTTGATTGTGTTGCAGTGCAGCAATGCAAACTTAATTTACATTATTCTATTTACGCCATATTGTATTGCTTCGTGGAGAATTAACACCTATCTGCCAGCCAGATGTTGACAGAAAGCCCAACGTGTTTGTAAGGTCCGTTTTATAGTCTATGAATTTGGCGGGGAAAATTTGAGGAAGGGATTTGAATCGAATCCTCCAGCCAACAAAAAGTCTTGCCAGGAAGATAATGAATCCAATTTGGATATAATGTGCGAGCACTGTCAAACCTGCCGGCGTAGACAGTGTGTTCACTGTGTAGCAGGCAAAAGGAATTACACAGAAGTTGGAGCTTAGTGCCGGACAGGGTCGAAGAAGTGGAATATTGTTTTTGACCAGGCCTAGGGAAAGATCTGATCATAAGTGAAGATGGAAACATCTGTTTCAACGGCTCTGAGTGGGTCGGACTGAAGCAAGAGGTTGTAAAACCAAACCCAGACCAGAGCCAGCACCTCTTGTGAGGCCCTTTTGTTTAGAAACGTACGGGCACAGAGTCCATGCAGAGTGAGCAATTCATTTTGGGCCACAGTGGACACAGCATAACAACAGTGATGAAGTCTGTTTTCAAGGGATGTTTTTGTTTTCTCAATTTTAGTCAGTTGGGGACTAGGATGTTGTTTTGACATTTTTAGAGAAAAATGTGTGTAGCATGTTATGTAAAATCTGTTATTGCGGCACATGCATTTTTTAAGTCAAATTGTGTAGGTGTACACATTTCCACGTAGTTATCCTGGTAAAGCTTCACGTCAGATTCTCTCACACACAAATCAGTCAAATGTGCAGCTCGTTTCTCACGAGATGCATGACAAATCTTGAACACTTCCATCACACTTAAGCAACAGTAATCACACACAGGCACTAAACAAAATGAGTTACAGGACTTTAGTTGTATCGCTAGCAACATTGCTAGCTGAAATACAGCAGTATAGCATCCATGTCTATGCCACAGCAAATGGTACAGTACAGTATGAGCATATTCTCATTCTGTGCCTCCGACCTTGTTAGTCACATTTCCCCCACTCCACCATGTTAGGGCGTATTTCTGTCCTGGAAGAGGAGATGAAGGAGGCAAAGTCCTCTCTCTCCATAGGCCAGACTGAGAAGAAGGAGCTACAGCAGAGGCTCACAGACCTGGAAAAGGTATACCCCCTCCAGCCCCTCCCAGTTTGCCAACATAGTTTTCCTAATTTTCTGTTACAAATTTGTTTTCTTGTTGTTTGTTTTCTGTTTTTTTTATGATTCAGTGGATTAAAATGGTATCCACCTTATTGTTGAATGTGGAGGCAAAGTATTTGTTTTAGGTATGGTCTACAGAGCTACAGTAAATATTATAGTAATTATCATTGCATATAATTCATGTCGTATGAATTATGAACCAAGTCACAAGAAAAATTAAGTAGCGGAACAAGGGAAATCGAGAGCAGCGAGCTAACCATCTTGTCACTTTTATGCTCTGCAGGAGAAAAGCAACCAGGAGATTGAGCTGACGTTTAAGCTTAAGTCCCTCCAGCAGAGCCTGGAGCAGGAAGAAGCAGAGCACAAGGCGACCAAAGCCAAGCTGGCCGATAAAAACATGATCTACCAGACTATTGAAGAGGCCAAGTCAGGAGCCTTGAAAGGTAAGAGGAAGGACAGACGAGTGCCGGGGGATTCATAAAATCACTAAGATTCCTAGATGTACTGAGTGAGTGATGACAGGCCCTCTACCTAAAACAGGCTAATCAGATGTTAAAGGTCCATCATTAATCCCCTCCCCCTTGTTTTGTAATAAAATCTTTATTTCATTTGTAGCATGAGGTAACATTTTATAAATTATCGGTAGCAGCATGTTCAACTGCCGTACCCCCATACACCATTTAATAAAAAATAATAATAAAACATTTTTGAAATTCAGATGAAAATTGCTACCATAACTGAGAAAGGTTTAAGATGGTTAAAGCTGCTGTCTGGTACTCCAGGCAGACTAAGTTCTTCCATCCTTTTCTCATGTTATTCCTGGCCTTGCTTCGGGCTGCAGAGGTGGAGTGCACCCTTCAGGAGGAGCGCAGCTCCAAGCTCCAGGTAGAGGCCAAGCTGCTTCAGCTGGAGAAGGAGCACTCCATGCTGGAATGTGACTATAAACAGGCCCAGCACAAACTGGAAGAGCTGCGGACACACAAGGACAAGCTCACTGAAGAGGTGTGTGTGTGTGCGAAAGACGCTTACTGAATAGCATTTAAAAGCTACAATCTGGTACTTTTTTCAAATTAACCCCTGTGGCCCACAGGTTTAGATTGGTCAACAACAGAGGAAAGGCAGAACAAAATATAATTTTAGATGCACCCATTGGCCCACGTACGGTGGTCACTTACTAAAGACTACTTACTGTAGGTGCTGTTGGAAAGGGCCAGCGTTACCGCCCCTGTACACCCACACAGGTGTCATGAGTTAATGTGACTGATCTAATGACAGTGTGGGCGTGGCCAGACCGTCTCCCTTACTCTCCTATGTAAACGTGTTGCATCTTTTAGGGAGGAACAACTGACACTTCTTTATAGTTGGTTAATCTGTCTAAATGGACAAATATTCCTGAAAAACAATGTCCTTGAAAATGTCCTATTTGTATATCTATAGCTCAAGGATGAATGCACCAAACTTGGAGATAATTAGTGTGCGTGTGTGCGTGTGTGCATGCGCGTGTGTGCGCGCGTTTCAGGTGATGAACGTGACCCTGCGCCTGGAGCAGGAGATGCAGAAGCGCAGCCTGAACCAGACAGACCTGAAGCTGCAGAGCCAGCAGGTGTCGGTGCTTCGCTCCTCAGAGAAGCAGCTGAAACAGGAGCTCAACCACCTGCTGGACATGAAGCAGAGCCTGGAGAAGCAGAACCAGGAGTTACGAAGGTCTGTACTGTCGCACGCACACGCCCACACACACTTACTCCCACAGACACGTGAATGCATATTTACATATTGTACACATATAGAATGTAGTGGATTAAATGCAGTTACAAGTGATTATTGGTTTCATTGTAGTATCTTGGGGTACCAGATGTTCAGGGGTATAGAAATTAAAGGGAGACTCCTCAATTTGTATAGAGCCCATAGGCTCATACACTTCTGTACACGCCCTTTTACAGTTGCCCACTCTTTCATTGATTCATTGGTAGAAATTTGGGGTTCTGGGGGGTAATTATAATGTAAACAAGGAGTTGCTGTACTTTTTTATTTTTTTTGTAAATATAAAAATCACATAAAACGCTAAACTGACTTTTAACCATGGCAGGTAGCACAAAATGGTTCTGTTTGACCCACCTTAACACTAAATATACTATTACACACAGATTATATTGTACTTTTTTTTCTACTATACCAATAGTATGGCTACTATAGAATAGACACAGGATTTTCTTAACATATACACTCTCAGAGTAGCCGAGTGTATTGGCGTGTACATTTCCCATTCTCATGGTTGGTGCATTGCAGAGAATCTTATTAATATAAATTACTCGAGTAAAGTATTGTGGAGCTTGCATTCCATTGGTCCAAAGCGGTACCTGACAGCTGTTTGGTCCAATCCCAGGGAGAGGCAGGAAGCTGATGGCCATCTGAAGGAACTGAAGGACCAACTAGAGGCCGAGCAGTATTTCACGGTACCATGACCTCTCTGTATTGGGAGGGCAAGTGCCAAGCAATGTTATAATAGCATCATTGATTTAATAGCATAAAGTATAAAAAATATATGTACGTAATCAACCACACCATTAAAATATTTTCATGTTTAATTAAACATAATACAAGTAGAATAACTACTTATTATTGTTATTAACTGATAGTTGTGTTGTCTTTCCTCAAGACTCTTTACAAAACCCAGATCCGTGAGCTGAAGGACAAGTGTGATGAGAAGAAAAAGCTGTACAGAGACGCACAGCAAAGACTGGAGGACTATCACGAGGAGAGGTAACTGCACTGCCCTAATTACAACATGGAACAACATTAAAAGTAAATATACACTAGTTGTAACTGATCAATTATTAATGAAACTTACATTTGTTTGGTTTGTCTCATAATGTACTGTAAGATGCCTTGATATTAAACCACCTAGCTTGAATTAATGGATAATTTCTGGTATTAGGCCTTACAAGTGCAATTCTGTTGATTCAGGGGATACAGTTCATTCCTCGTGATTGCCAAGAAATGTGAGATTCAAAATATCCATTTGTTATACCCCTAAGAATGGAAACAGCCTTTTTCCAGTAGTATTTGTCTGATTTTACAGCACAGCCTGCTAAGGGATAGAGATGGGTTAATAAAGCCCCTCTACACCCACACAGATGTTTTGAGCTAATGCGGCCCATAAGACCTCTTCTCTGGACGGTGTGGGCACATATAGACCCCACTTGACGGAAATCCCAGAGTCTTTCCTATGCCCCTTTTTACTGCACCTTTTCTACTGGGCCAGTTGGCAGCTGGAACAAGATCATGACGAGACTATTTCAAACACTGTGTTCATATACAGTGGCAGCTGTTAGGAGTTTTTGTCAAGAGGTCCCATATCATTCCAATTTAATTTTGGATAGACTTTTCTCCCCTTGAGCTGAATATTCCTTTTTAGTTAGGGTCGTTGGGTACGATGTGCGTATAATTTATGTTCAATGAACTAAAACGACAGTGGGGAGTAGTGTTTTAATGGATAATTGGATCTGTCTGCGTGGCTGATTTAAAAACAGTGATTGTTTGTGGTCTGTCATGCCCATGATACGCTGTGAAGGTATCGGAGTGTGAGTACAACATTCTCAAGGTCATTCAGTGCAAAAAGTAAATTAAACATAAACTTTTTCTTTTTTTTTTTTTTACACCTGTTTCGTGAACTAGACTCATTCAAAAATTTGTCTAACCTTTTCAGGTCCCTTCAGACAACCCAACTGACCACACCTTTAGATGTTATCCCATGCTAACAGACTTGATGCCTTCTCCTTAGGGATTCATTAGCAGCCCAGCTGGAGGCCAGTCTGACCAAAGCAGACTCTGAGCAGCTGGCTCGCTCCATCGCTGAGGAGCAGTATTCAGACTTGGAGAAGGAGAAGATCATGAAGGAGCTAGAGATCAAAGACATGATGGCCAGACATAAACAGGAGCTCAGCGACAAAGAGGCCACTATCACCTCGGTGAGGCTTACTACTGGAAACGGGACTGATTATTTAAATATGAATAATTTAATGACAAAACATTCAACAAATGCAGATGGGTCGAGAATTTCTCTAAGAAGTTATTAAGCTGAAATTGAATTAATGATTTAAAATATTTTGTTGAAATTGCAATTTATTGTTTTAAATAATGACGCTCAGTCATTTCACTGAAGAGACGCGTTGGCAGTTGAAATTATTCAAACCGCCCCACTCCAGCATTAAATGGAAACGAAAATACAATGACTACTATTGTTAAATTACATTACCAACACTTGGCATTTTATTTAAAATTACCTTCCTAACCAATAGGCTTAATCTGTCAAATTCTTACTGGCGGTTAATCAATAACCAGTTGATCAATAGCATGAACATGATACACTCACCTAAAGGATTATTAGGAACACCTGTTCAATTTCTCATTAATGCAATCATCTAATCAACCATTCACATGGCAGTTGCTTCAATGCATTTAGGGGTGTGGTCCTGGTCAAGACAATCTCCTGAACTCCAAACTGAATGTCAGAATGGGAAAGAAAGAGGATTTAAACAATTTTGAGCGGGGCATGGTTGTTGGTGCCAGACGGGCCGGTCTGAGTATTTCAAAATTTGCTCAGTTACTGGGATTTTCACGCACAACCATTTCTAGGGTTTGATTTGAAGAATGGTGTGAAAAGGGAAAAACATCCAGTATGCGGCAGTCCTGTGGGAGCATAAACAGAATGAGAATATGGATCCAGCATGCCTTGTTACCACTGTGCAGGCTGGTGGTGGGGGTGTAATGGTGTGGGGGATGTTTTCTTGGCACACTTTAGGCCCCTTAGGGCCAATTGGGCATCATTTAAATGCCACGGCCTACCTGAGCATTGTTTCTGACCATGTCCATCCCTTTATGGCCACCATGTAGCCATCCTCTGATGGCTACTTCCAGCAGGATAATGGACCATGTCACAAAGCTCGAATCATTTTAAATTGTTTTTTTGAACATAACAATGAGTTCACTGTACTAAAATGGCCCCCACAGTCACCAGATCTCAACCCAATAGAGCATCTTTGG
>JAOEHI010001898.1:0-12168 GCA_025447815.1 Percopsis transmontana
TAAACTAAATATGCTGAACTATGTGTGTGTGTGTGTGTGTGTGTATACACACACACACACACACACACACACACACACACACACAATACAACTGCCCTGTCCCCTGAGGCCTTTCACAGACAACCACGTGAAGCTGTGCAGTGTGTATATATGTATATGTGTATATACATACACACACATAATGTGTACACATAGTTCAGCATATTTAGTTTTTTCCCCTCCAGTTGCACCACCATTCAGTTGACATGTAAATCGAATGGCCATGTTATGGGGCACCCCGCTTGCCTTTTCTGGCCAATAACACATTTCGTGCAGGTCTGGCACAGGCAACTGAGACAACACAGCAAGGCTGCGTTGGAGGAAATCAATACAACTGTCCCGTCCCCTGAGGCCTTTCCCAGACACAACCACGTGAAGCTGTGCAGTGCGTCACCTGTATCTGCTGGGGATCCATGATGTTGACGGGGAGGTTGAAGGTTCCCAGCATCACATAGCTGTTTCCATTGCGGTCATGTGGTGCACCCTGGCTGGCACTGCTGGAGGAGGAGGAGGAGGAGGAGGAGGGACGGCTGGTGCTTGGTGACGCTACACCGCCACCCCCAGAGCTGGATGTGGTGGCCTGGGGAGGGGCTCTCTCCACTAGGTGGATCACCTTCCCATCTACATCTGAGAGTGAAATCAAAGGGTAGAAGTGTAAAATAACACCACTTGGTCTGGATTGGCATTATTACTGTTATCATGTCCAGATTAGAAACCAAAGTCTCACTTAGCACAGATTAGTGCAGACTGTTTTCAGAAGCACCTCAATACGTCCTTGTCTTGTTGTTGAAGAATTATATTATATTCTTCCTATTTCTGAGATCATATTATATTTTTGAGGGTCCATCCATTCAATTTAAATAAAAGATTTTCTAACGTTTCATTAAATAAATAATAACCATGTTAGATCTATTATCTATCAAGTAGATCACCTTAACTATAAATGAAAGAACACTCCACTATAGGCATCAGTGCTTTTCTTTACCGAGATTAAGATTCATGGTACTCACTGTACTCTGTCAATGTCCTGTCATCCTGCAGTACTCTGCCCTGGTAGATCAGTCGCTGCTTGTCTACTGGGATGTCCACAGAGGAGGCAATGTGTTCCTTGAACTCTTTAACGGTTAACTGAGAGGAAACAAATGTTTAGTACATTTGTTGACTAGCGAGAAGGTGAGGCGAGCCAGTAACAAACTGATGCACTGTGGATAGGTACATTTAGTTAATAGAACATTACCTCGCCTTTGACTCTGTAGCTCCTGGTTTGGGAGTCAAGAGTCTTAACAGTTACCTCAATCATGATAGCTGACTCAGCCATGTTCCTGCAATACAGAACAAGTAATAATCAGTGATAAAATATGTAACTATTTGAATTGATGCGTTTCACATTTACACTTATTTATTTGTCTTTCAATAGCTAGCAACCACTACTAAAAAGTGGCCTATACCTGGTGTAGGACTCTGCCTCGCTTGAACTGAAGTCCGTTGTGGTGGTTTGTTATTGTTAGCTTGCTAGCCAGCTAGCTAACATCATCTAATCCCAATAATAAGGATGCTAACAGAGCTAACTAGCTAACGTTAATTATTATCTCTCCGGAACACTTAAGGTTCAAACCAAAGTGCCAAATGTTCTAATGACAACAACGTAGCTACACTACCTACAATACTTTTATTTTGCGATAAATCCGTGATGTATATATTGTGTAGAGACTTCTACTTCATCCAGTAGCTATCAAGCTACAGTTTAAACCAAAAACTGCGACACCACCAGGCCAAGGAAAAGACCCCTGCGGCGTGTGCCCATTCCAAATGCCTGAGCGCTTTTGTGGTTTATATGATAGCAGTGGCTGTTTAATTAATATTGGCATATATTGTCACTATGGCTATCAACACCGCTTGCATCAATAAAGAAAATATGAGTATCTCATCCGTCGAGTCTTAAAATCTGGTGATGTTGATGGTATTTCAAAAGAAAAATTGTTCAATCATGTCACGATTCACAAATAAGCAGCTATTTTCTCTTATTTTAATTTATTTGTAAAATTAGATGTATGCATTAGTTTTAGCGTGATGATTGTTTCTATTATTGTTTGTATTACTGTTTATGCTGCTCACAGTAATTGCCATAATTTTCTGTTAATATTTTTATAGCTAGAGCGGACATTATTGAGCTTTTTAGAACTTTATTGGTGCATTACCTTCCACATTACTGTCAAATGACGAAGAACCGTGTTACGCGCAATGCTTGCCTTTTAAATAGTCTACATGTGGGAGGTAGTCGCTTGAAAGCTGTTTGTGGTGACGGGCAAGTTGAGACCGATTTGTAGGTGTGGCAACAGATATTACGCCTATCTGCTTAAATCAAGTGGGACAAAAACTTGAGAGAATTTTCATGATTAAATTCTTCGTTGCTCTGACTCATGTTTATATCGTTACGTTGTGTAGATATAGGACTATCGATTGAGCTTCGAAACGTGAGGCGGAGGGAGTGACACTGGTTGGATTTTGACGGACAAAATCGGCGTTGCTTGGTCTTAAATATGAAGTCTATGGAAATGCCCGGCGACGAGCTGCAATCAAAGTAACGACACCGCGGGTGGCTGAGTCTTAACAGGACAGGGAGGTAAACTGCATGAGTTTCAAATTGTATGCTCTCAATCAGTTCTTTAGTAGCTACTTGATAGTTACTTGTGTAAGATAGTTTATTTGTTAAACTGGAAGATGTGTAGGGCTACTTGAGATACTACTAGGGAACGAGACAGGACCGCAAAAAACGACGAAAATATTGAGGGATCATGTGGTGATTCTGAACATAAAACTGGACGTAGAAGTCGTAGCAAGCAAAGCAAATTTCAACATTAATGAGTGGAGCCATAAAATAATCTGGGAAAGGTCACTATGTTTATGTGACCCATTTTTCTAATTGTCCAATTTTATCTCCTCCCCACTCCGCTCTTCTCGCTTTTGGTCTGACGGGGTGTGCTTCACTGCAGCTTTCCACTTAACACTGTCACCGTCAATCTCGCTCTCTCTTGCCTCTCCTAGTCCTTCCTCTCCGCAGAGGCACCATGCGCAGGTTCAGCTCAGAAGGCTCCTTGTTGGACCTGGACTTTCTTCCGTGGAAGAAGCTGGCACTGAAGGAGCCTGGTTCCGAGCAGTACTCTGGTACCTACACCCCGAACAATGAGAAAGTGGAGGCGAATGCAAGGTCCAACAACCGGATGGCGGGCACGAGCCCCGCCAAGGCAAGGGGCAGGGAGCTGACCAAGGAGCTGAGTGTCAGTGCGGAGAACTTCACTCAGCTGAACAAGCTGGAGAACAACCTGTGTGTGGGGGGTATTAGCGAGAGCTGCCGGGCGTACAGCGATGGTCAGCTGGCACCAGCTGCCCAAGGCAGGACTGAGTGTGTGGAAACGGGGGACCACCCTCTGCCGTCTCCCTCTTCCAGTCCTCACAAATCCCACCATCACCAGACCAAGGCCAAGCTGTCCTCTGCCAAACTGCACCTGAGGAGCCTGTTCGGACAGGTAAATACTGAATGAAGAAAACTACTGGGCACAGCTGTTAAACCTAGTATTTGTGGTTGTACATAGCATGTAGTACTAATATAAATATTAGAAATTATGTATGCTAAATTTGTCACTATTATAACAATTAAATTGTGTAACTGACAACTGTTGAGTCACCTGAAGCATTAAAGGCAGTAAAGTATGCCAGTAACATTTTTCTTTAAATTTCAGAGCCCTCATTCCTCCCACTCAAATCTATTCCACCCAGAACAGAAAGACAGGTGATTATCAGATTTAGGTTCTGTAAAAATTAGCTTTGATACAAACTCACCAAAGATTTTTTTTAACCAAACTATGAAAATTGTTTGTGGAGTTCTATTACAACTCTGATTTGTCTGATTATGAAATTACTGTGCAAAATTTGTGCAGAATGTCTTAAAAGTTTATGACGGAAAATTCTAAGTTCTCTTACCAAGTGCTTATGACTCTTTTCATCACTTCCTTCCTGTCAGCGCTAAAGAAAGGAGGTCTCGTCTTAAGTTTATGCGTCAGTGGAGTCAGATGGGACACAGTAAGGCAAAGTTTAGCCGGGAAGAACTGGAAAAATGGGCTGAGTCACTGAACACCCTCCTGGCAAGTCGAAGTGAGTTAGGACCACGTTCTCTCAAACCAAGCTCCTCTGTTACTAACAGGTTCTGTTAAACTATAACTCTTGTGTTTTGAGTCGTGATGTCAGCAATTTTCCACCAACGTCACTGTTCTGTGTGCTGTGCTGTAAACCTTGGGGTGTAGCAGTTCCCCTGACCATCACTGCTTCTATATTTAGAACACATAGTAAACAATTACTAACCGTTTATAAACCACTACCATCACAGATGATAAACTCAAGATTTAAACATCCCTTTCAAGCACTTTAGGAAGTCACAAGGGTGACTGCGGAAATAAAAATGTTACATTCTTGGGAAAGTGTCTGTTGATATTACAGCAGGTTCCCTATTATATTGTTGTCTCAGCAGCAGGCCTAGCTAGTCTAATGACATGAAGTCTCAAGAAAATAGTTTATTTATACATTTTAGACCTTAACTTTTTTAAATAAAATTCCTCTACAACACAATTTATTGCTATAGAAAATAGTCCCGTCCCCCCCCCCTCCAATGTTTTAAGGGGGACTGAACACCCTTTGCCCGTCCACACGTTTGTCGTGCGCTGGAATGGCCCGAATAGCTGTGGGGCTTTTAAACATGGGTTTAACCTGTAACTTCTCTAAAACGGTTTGCGCACAAATTTAGATTATGCGGGCACAAATGTATCAAAATACTTTTATTTACATTGTCATCATATTGAGGTGCCAAGTTCGGAGGTTTGTGAATCTATAAGTTCTGTAGTGGAAGGAGTAGAGAGGAGTGCAAGCCTCTCGGCACCGAGGTGTGAGAGGGACAGACGTCCTTTGTGCTATGTTCTATTCCAGTCACAAATCAAGGAATGTACCTTTTTAATGGTCTGTAAAGCATAACAGATAAGCAGTTCTTATCTGTGTTTGTATTCATGAGGGCCTGTGGGATTGGTTTGTGAAACTACCATCTGTGATGCTCTGCTCTTTTTAGCATGTTGTGCAAATAGACATATTTTGTTTATTATTTTAATACATTTATTTTTTATTCCCCCCTCCCCCCAGCGGGTGTATCTGTATTTGGAGCGTTTCTTCGCTCTGAGTTCAGTGAAGAGAATCTGCAGTTCTATCTGGCCTGTGAGCAGTACAGACAATCCTCCAACAACTTTAGCCTGCAAAGGAGAGCCAAGGACATCTGCAGTACCTACATCCATCCCGGCGCCCCACGAGAGGTACAGTACCAACATAAGTCTCTGCCTCACATCATGCTCCTCTCAAGTCTGTCATAGTCAAGTCCGGTCTTACTGCGACCCCCGTGTTTAACTTTTTTTTTTCTTTTTTTTAAATCCGGTTTTGTTCTTCCTCCAGGTGAACCTGGATAGTAAGACCAGAGAGTTAACGCTTCAGCTGCTGCAGGCTCCATCTCGGACCTCGCTGTCTCACGCCCAGAAACGCATCTACGCCCTGCTGGACACAGACTGTTACCACCGCTTCCTCCAGTCCAACCTCTACATGTCCCTACTGGCGGAGGCAGATAACTGAACATAGAATGGACATGGACACTCAGATACCAGTAGATTAATGTAAGATGTAAATGTTCGTTTTCACGAGAAATGTTGTACAGGGGTGTGTATGGAACCCTTGCAAAGTGAATGCACAGCATGTTTTTGCTCCAATGTTCGTGGGTGTAGATATTTATAAAATTAAATGAGTGGTTTCATGGTGGTGTTTAACAGAATATGGAAAGATGGAGTAGGCCTCAGTTTATGTGACCTGTGAAAGTAGCATATCTCGTGTTTTTTAATCATTAAACATCCTCATTTTGGCCTCCCTGTGAGCAGTTAAAGAGTTCTAAAAGTCCAATAAGCACATAGTTTCCTTCACCGACAAGAAGGAAAAACAAGTTAGGCAAGAAGGAGCGCCGCAACAAAAAGGTCAAAGTACTGCGTGATTTACTTCTGTGGCGCAGGTGGAAACCACCTAAACTAAGGTAAAATGACAGGGCGGGGGCGTGTTGAGCTTCGCTCTAAATATTCTAGAGAAAAGAAATTCTGTCCTAATTAAGCATGTCATTCTTCACAAACAAACACGCTACACTGTACACTCGTAATGGTATCGCTGGAAGGCATCAAGAAAATAGTTTAACGATACTTTTTTTTTGGGGTGTCCTAATGACCTGTTAAGCAACATTTCCGCCTAAAGTTGCCCTTGTAAAACTCTAAAGAGCACCCTCATAATAGAGCGTACTGTAACTCCTTTTTAGAGAAAGATTCATGGAGATAGATAAATAAATACACACACACACACACACACACACACACACCTGAAGTGTTTTTGTTTTCAGAATTAAAAAGAAAGAAAAAAATCATTTTTTGTTTTTGTTTCTGGCGAGCCTGTGAAGCTAAATCACTGAGTCTTCATCAGTAATGCGGAACCTCGAGGTCACGAAAGTTATGCAATAGCAGCTTAAAGTGTTACACACCCAGGGTAGTCTAAGCTGTGGTTTTACAGGGGTTTCTGGAAAACTAAATGGCGGTTTGTTGGGAGGCGGGGAAGCTCTGTGCATTGGGACCCGCCTCTCCAGAACAAACATCATTGCAGCCCTGCTGGGGCTTACCGAGTCCTACCCCTCATCTGTGCAAGGCTTATCTGTATATCCCTCACTGCTATTTTATGTCATATCTAATGGCATAAACAATGGCATAGAACATCAAGCTCATTCAAAGCTTCCCATGTAATGAACCTTTTTGGTATTACAACAGCAGTGGGCTTGTAAAAGATAACATTTAGGCTGTCTCATATCTTTACAAACATATGTGAAGGTTATTTGACAACTTTCTAGTAAACAAATATGTAACCAGAGATCAACAAGAAATCTACTTGAATACAGGCGTTACCTTCTCCACTAACAGACAGAGATTGTTGGCAACACAGGGAATTAGCAAAACTTTTCTGTTGAACCACAGGGCTAAGCCAGTAGTAATGATGATTACCTCTACTTGAAGTGTGCATTGTATTGTAAATATTAAACCTGAATATTATTTATATACGCGTTTTCTAATTTAAGAATCTACTTTGAATCATTGCGTAAGTTAGTTTATTTGACCAGAACCTGACTTTACATTCCATAATAATATTTACAGTATAAAACACTACTTGTTATAACACATACATTTAGTTGGCAAGTAATGTGCAAGCGTATGTACCAGAAAATGGCAGGTCTCCATAGACCTTCTTCCCCTGCAGTAAATGGCTGTTTACAGTACGAAGCAGATAAAAGGACATTTCCAGACAAGGCTCGTTAAGGGTCTCTGCTACGTTTCCATAATTTGGCTGCAAACCACTGTCATTCTTTAGCTCCGTCTACTCTATTAGCCATTACCACCGGGACCGCCTCAACCTTCTAAACAAGACGTGACCGTTTGCTCGCAAGCTGAGGTAAAGGAGGAAGCGTCTGAATGGCTTGCTCCATGTTTGGCGTACTGCTGCGTTCTCCTACATCCATCCATTGATCCTCACAGGTCAACTAGCCTCATATTGCTGATGGGTGAGACCATTCCACTTGTTTCATTTAGTATTTTCTAAAAACTAGTGCCAAGTCTTAAAAAAAAAAAATGCAGTTCTCTCCCATAGTAGCAAGAAAACAAAACAAAATTTTTTTTAACTTGTAAGCTGTGCTGTAATTGATCCGCAATGACCTCATCACACTTTTATTTACTTTTGGTCTGGTCAGATTCTAGCAGAGCGGTCTAAACCAATCCCGGCTAAGATGGGGATGTTGTTGCGGTGCGTGGTGTCACCAGGGGCGGGTGCTTTTGCACTCCTGCTTTCGTTTCACCCAATGGGCGGTGCAGCGACCCTCTCCCGCGGTCCAGCTCCACCCGGGTTGCTTCCCGGCCGCCTGTCCCACCTGCGGAAGCACCCCCCGCGTGGCGAGGCCCACCGCCGCGGAGGGTGCAGCGGCTTCCCGTCCTCCTTTGGTCAGCCGGGCCTCTACGGCGGCCACGGCAGAGAGAGGCGGGAGAGAAAGCAGGGGGGGAGGCCTGGGGAGGTGGAGACAAGATGGAGGAATGTGGAGGGTAATAGATCAAATTGCTGAACTACTAAAACATGTTTACGTCGTCAACATGAAAACCATGAAATCCACTACAGAGCACCCAAACCCTCCCCGTTCCTCTGTGTGCTAACCTCCCTGCGGATGTCTGGTTGAAACAATACTGTGTGTGTGTGTGTGTGTGTGTGGACGGACATCAAACCTGTGTGTGTCTGTCTGTCCCCCCGTGTCCCTCCTCTGACTGTGTGTCAACACTGGTCCTACACCTGAGGAGGACACATGCCCGACAGGTCACACACACACACACACACCCCCTGCTGGCTGCTGCCTCTACGTGCGCTGTAGCTGTCTAACATGGTGTGACATGGACAAGGCACGCGACTACTGGCGCTGCCGCTGCTCTTCCGTTCTTCACACACAAGCGCACGGCTGCTTACCTGGCAGTGCGGAGCTCGTCTGTCTGGCCAGGAGCAGACTCAGACCCCTGCCTTCCATATGTCGACTGTACAGGTTGCCCCTGGCAACCAGACCTTGTTGACTGCCAGGGGAGAAGGGCCAAATAAATGAGGAACAAAAAGAAAAATTTGAATGAAAGAGAAATAAAACAAAGCACACGAATCCCAAAGAATATCAGAAACAAAACAATAAATAACCATGTAGAGTTAAAGAAATGTATGGCAGCAAAAAAGGAACACAGAATGGAAGCAGACATAAGCCTTCAAATACTCCCCTGTGACAACACTATATTTGACAGTTATATGCAGATAATAAAAAGACAAAATCCCATTTGTGATTTTGTAGGAGATAGTTTAATAATTCTAGAAAAAAGCAAGCAGATAAGATCCAGCCATGGTGTAATCTTGTTGGGGGCAGAAACAGCAACATTAAAAGGAGGCAGGGTTTCGCTTTCTGATCAGCCGGCGACTTTCATTCTGTTAAATGAGCCTCCTAGTTGTAGCGGACAGCCTTCCACCACCACAGGACACAGGATATCTATCAGGCTGAGCCTCCTTTAAAGGCTGTCACAGGCTAGTCAATGAAAGCTGAGCTGGGATCGATTAAGAGAACTGCTCTAGCAAAAAGGATGAGTGAAATTAATTATGCAAGAGGTAAAATTAAATAAATGTTGACAAGGGAAGGGGAAGTGTGGGGGGGGGGGGGAAGAAAAGAAACAGACGAAAAAGAAAAGACTGTTTAGAGTGGCCACTGTGAGAGAGAGAAATCAGTAGTCAAATAGGTCAATTCGGTAGGAGAGAGAGTGAGGCAGACAGAGATGCTTCTTTGTGTATTACACAACGAGTGGCTAATGAGAGGAATGTAGTGACCCACTCCCAAGCTAGCGGAGCTGGCAGCAGCATAAGCCCACCAAACATGGAGGCAACCAACTACCATAAAATCTCCTCAGAGGTGATCTGAGGTGTGGGAGTTAACTAGGATCACTAGGATAAGAGAGAACACACATGGTTCTAATGACCATACAGTATGTATCAGTGTAAGGCATGGCCCTTGCCAGGCTCTGTATTAAATCACACCGATCTGAAAAAGTCTCATCACACCTCTCTGGGCATGGGCATCGTTCCCTATTCGATTCTTCTTCTCGATTCTTATTGTGTAATTGGTTAGGGTTAATAAGACTATTTGCAGCCTAGCGCTACTAGGACTGTATGGATCTATAGTATATACATTGTGTATGTATTATCTCACATTACATCCTGCCAAAACAGCCGCACGGCTACCGCGGGCTGTTTTTTTTTTTTCCTCCACTGCCCACGGCTGCGTGGGCCTTTAGCAATAAATAATAGATAAATCTACACAGAGATGCTTTTGTAAAGACTACAATCACTTTAAATGTGTTTAAACCGAGTACTACACAGCACCTGAGGCAATGCTGGCCTGGCTGCACAGATTAAGTTTATCCTGTTCCCCAACCACGCCTGCCCCAGCGTAGCTGTACTCCCCGGGGGTGTCTCTCCTGGGCAGTGGTTCTTAACCTTGTTGGATGTACTGAACCCCACCAGTTTCATAAGCGCATTCACCGAACCCACCGAAAGGGGGGCGTGTCATCACGAATCATATGAGTCGGGTGTGTCTTATCCTCCGCCGAACCCCTAAGATTGACTCACCGAACCCCTGGGGTTCGATCGAACCCAGGTTAAGAACCACTGCTCCAGGGTAAAAACAGGCTTGCTGGGTAAAGGCTCACCTGGTGCGCTTTGCCCTGCAGTTGTCTAGTAGATGGTGGCGGGGGGTCCCTGGGGCAGGAGGTGTGGCCGCGGCTTTGCTGGGGGAAGATCCCGCACTGGGGGAGCGCGAGCATGGGGAGGATGCCGACCGCGTGGGGGACTGGGGCAGAGGAGCTGGGTGAACAAACGGCCAGGGCAGAACCTTCCGCTCCTTGCGCACCACTAGAGGGGAGCACAGTTCGCAAATATGATGGGGAGTGGGGGTTGAGTCCAACACACAGTCCAACAGCCCTCATGTATCAATCAGAATGTTTCACTAAGAGACTGTATTACAACCTCATACATTTGCCTCAAATGTACAAATCACAATATTGCATCTTCACAAGGCTGCTATGAAAGCTATGTTGTGTTGGAATGATTTCTAAATGTATTTGCTGGTTGATCTGTGGACATTTTTACCTTCCCTCTCCATTAGTGAGTAGGGTTTGATCTCTCCTTCTGGCTTTTTTGGGGGAGTCTTTCTCAACTGGGCCGCTGTAGGGGAGAAGAAGGTCAATTTCTAATGAAAACGATAAGTCTGGAGGAGGGTTTGAGAGCTTCGCTATCTCCCCTGACCGCAACACTGGTGATAGAGTGAAGTTTAACCTATACACTAACAGATCCCAAACATTCCTCCTGAAGAATACACCATTGTAGAAGTAACGCAGAGTGAAGACAAGAAAACAGGCTAGTGAGAAGTAAAAGGCAATCCACCTTAAAACAAGAGTTGTTTGGTAATTGTTTTTACCAACAAGTTTGAGACAGTTTAAAGAGGAATTTTTCAATGATGTGATCAAAAGATGGTGCCTCTCCTTGGTGAATTGAACAAGGCTTTAGAACACCCACACAAGCTCCCACCAACATTCTTAGAGGAACTGTGTCACGCACAATGTGATTTAGGCATGTTGGGCATGCTCTTGGATCAACATCACTATTGTTGTTCCTGGAACAATATTTTCTATTTAGTAATCATTTCCCTCTGATGCCATCAGTGTTCCGAGAACAACCAATGAGCCTTTAACCTAATAACTGAACATAACCATCGCCAACCTGATACCTGAACACATCCATCACTAACCACATACCTGATCATTATCATTTCTGCACCAAACTTTAGTTTTCATACTCGAACCTAGACAGATTTGGTATAGGCACGCCTTTCTAACCTGAAGACATCAGAGGCCAATAATTGGGTTAATAGTGATGTTGATCCAGGAACAACGAGGGATGTTGACCAAGGGACATGTCCTACTTGTGTATATCACAATATACACTGTGTCACCTTTTAAAAAGCAACTCTGTATATTCTCTCTTTCCAGCGCAAGAGAAGAACACTGATTCTCTGGTTCACGGCACTGGGAAAGAGGCACACTGTCAAGCAGTCTAGGATCACAGTAATGGATTGTTAATATTACGTTATAGGACAAGAAGATTTCAGTTTTATTTTGACTCAGTACAAGCAAGCAGTGGCACTAGGTGTGTGTGTGTGTGTTTTCTATTTTTAAAAAGGCACCTAGTGTGAAGTGAAAGTGCTAGCATGTGTGCGTGTAGGGCAGGGGGGCTTCTGCGTGGAAGTGGTCTGAGGTGTATGCGAATGGGGCCAATAGATGGCATATTATGTGTGATTTTATCTGACCTAGATGGGAGAAAACCAAGCAGTGGTAGCAGACAGAGAGGGGCGGGGGGGGGGGGGGGGGTAGTTTTAAAAATGTTCCAGGTATTAAAAACGTGAAA
>JAOEHI010001899.1:0-12167 GCA_025447815.1 Percopsis transmontana
TTCCAGATGATTCCTGGGTTCTGTGTCACATCCTGGCAGTGACCTGTGGAGAAAAACACATTCAGAGGTTTCATTACTAAACATTTTATTCAGCAGTTATCAGGTAGATAACATCATGGTAATTTGGATTTTGATGCCAGCATTTCTTGTGACTAATTTTATCATTGTTATAATTGTAATAACTATTCAACAAGTGAATAACTGTACAACTATTTAACATTATAGTCACTTTGTTCTTAAAATTATTTCTATTCAATAATAAGAATAGACCTAAAGACTTAAATAAATCTACAGCCGCCACGTGAGACCTGCAGAAATGCAGTTTCTCTCACTCGGTTTTAGTACCTCGAAGCAACAAGGCTGAGATGATGAGAATTTCAGTAAGCATAGCGATGCCGTTAAAATGAGACACAAACAGCAGATCAAATATGGCAGGTGTTTATAGGCAGGGGGAGGGGTTTGAGTATTGCATCCAGACCAAAAACTTGTGTGTTTTGGGACAACATGGAAAATAAGTATTTGTTAGAAAGGCTTCATGCAGGTGCAGGGGCCATGCACTTTAATACAGAGAGATGAATGGATGGGGGGGAGGTTTTTGTATGGGAGAACAGTGATACACAACACTGTGGAACCAAGCAGCACAGAAATACACACCACTGCTGTCCAGGCTGATGTTTTTAATGGTTAGAATACTTTTTTCACCTTTATTGGCATTGCCGTCTAGTTTGACAGCCATACCAGGCTCAGGATTTGGACTGGTTGCTAGCATGTATCCCAAGAGTTTCATTTCTCTGTTCTTAGATTGTTTGTACCAAAGGATTCGATCGTAGCTGTCAATACTGTGTGAACATGATAGGACAGCTGTTTGTCCTTCCTTGTCGTACAGAATCATCTCAGATGGGTTCTGGAAAACCTGCTCACTTAGAGAGGCACCTGGAGGGAAATGATCAGGAAATATAAATTCAGTCAGTTCATTAATGTGACTTAATCTGCCCCCCACACCTAAAACAAAGGCAAACTTAAAAATATATCAGCAAAACGTCAAACTGTAGAAACCTAAAATCAGCCAAATACAACTGTAATTTAGATTAAAGGTACCTGAAACCAGAACAGTGCTAACTGTTATGGTGAGGAATGTCACAATCATCATCTCTATTCTGACAAGTTTTTTGGCACAACCAAACATCCCATTGTTGTCCCAGTCACAGCCGTAGTGCCTAATACAAAAGATACACAGACTATAGCCACCTCTGTTTATGAGAACCAGCATAATAAGGACTGAAGTATTTAGGAGGGCAATATCCCAACGTACCCGCCTCCACTGAACACATCACCACACCATAACTACCCCTACTGGATAAAAAAGTAGTAATATACTGCCACCTCAGGAGAAAATACTATGTTAACGTTGGTTTTTATTCATGTTACTGTTGGATTTGTAGAAGTGTAATATTTCCGGACACACAGAGTGGTACAGAAGGTAAATATGCTATTAATTATCGGGCCAACCTTTGGAGAGGTCTTTATCTCAACAAGTGTAAAACACACAGGAACGGAATGACTAGCTTTTTCAAAGAGATGAGGGGGGGCCAAAGGTCACCTCTGGTACACATCACTACTGCAGAGCGAGCAACCTGGATCTATGAGAGCCACTGTAAGAAGACACCGATAACGCCGGAGGTGCTGCTGGGACCAATCTGACAATACAACAAAGACTTTTTGGGTTAGGCCACCACCAAGACAGAAGAAAGAAGATGCAGACAGACACTGGTGTACAGTGTTGGGGAGTAACCATAGACTGTTTAAATAAGTGGACAAACCCTTTGTGAAGTAACCCATAGATTTTCTAAAGAACGGGTTTGAAGCTCCAAATGTGCTGGCCATCGCCATCTTGGCAGTGTCGGACTCCCGGCTATGTATAATGGAAGGATAAATTGATGGCTTAATATCATTTCAACTGATGAGTTATACAAAACATACACTGTGACAGTTTTATAACATGGATAATTATAATGCAATGTAAAGGTAAATGTGCATTCATTTGATTCAAATAAATAAGTTAATAGTTCATGGACAATCCTTTTAGTCCAGCACTACTACTACAGTAATATTAGTAAATTGACATTTACATTTACAGCATTTAGCAGTCGGGCCGCGGAGGAGGTCCTGAGTCCTAAAGCCCCAGAGCCCACAGGGCTAGACCCGATTGAAGTCACTGGGTGTAGGGCAGATTAATTATTCGAAGGAAAAGATGATAAAGCCAATGTTGATGAAATGGATACAGGAGAACAGCTTTTCAAGGTTCCTAGGGAATAATACAAAAAGAAAGAAAAAGACTATTATGAAAGCAAGTAAACAAATTAGAAAATATGAAAGTGAAATTGTTTGCAGTGCGTAAGAAATCGATTACGATTCCTCTGACTCAAATTGTTCGCAGAATGATGTAGCAAACCCAATCACGACTCTCTATTCAGAGATTACTAAATATTTTTAGGACACAAAGGGATTGAAAGGTGTACGGATCGAGGAGTACATTTTAGATGGTGCACAATTGATAAACAATGCCAATTATTTCATGAGGGTTGGGTCGATTGCAGAACTGGAGGTTTCTTGTTTGAGAAAAATTTAGTCCAAACTTCATTTGGACTCAAACAAACAAACAAATAATGGTGAAAAAAGTGCAATGGTTTAGTTTTAGTTGGTCTGGTTATGATTATCGGATGTTTACTCTCCATTTTAACCATGGGCAACATTAAGATTTCTACATTAAATATGAATGGCAAGAGATTGTAAGAAAAGAGTTTTACGAACTAGTCAAGCAAAAAGGTATTAATGTCATCCTTGTACAGGTGACACATAGTGACACGACAAATGCAACTAATTGGGTAAGGGAGTGGGGTGGGCTTTCCATTCTTAGTCATTTCACATCAGTTAGTGGAGGAGTTGGTGTTTTATTCAACAGTAATTTTATCCGAAGTGGAGGAAATTGTGAAAGGGAGGCTTTTAAAAGTAAGAGTCTGTTTTCAAAATAATGTGTGTTTGTCTGTTTTCAAAAAATAATTTTGTTTTTGTTTGTGTATATGCACCAACACTGGCAGTGGATCGATGCTTTTTAAAAATATATAAAAGATATAAGTATTGTGATTGGTAACTGCAGCAGCAATGAGTTGTTACTTTTGGCTGGAGATTTTAATTCTCCTGTGGATGGAATGGACAGGATGGAATGTGTAGAACCACATGCTGGTTCACGGAAGTGTCTTATTAAAATAATTTAAACGAATCAGTTGGTTGATGTTTATGTGTAAACCGAGACCCTCTCTGCCTATGCCTCGTTTGAGGCTCTGCACTTCCTCGCCTTGAAGGAAACCTGGATCACACCGACCAACACGGCGACCCCAGCGGCCCTTCCTTCAGCGTACTCCAGGATTGCTCATCTCTCCCAAGTGGACCTATAGCGTTCTCACTCTTTGTCACCTGGCCATATCCTCTTTTGAAGCCCACTCCCGTCTCTGTCACCCATCCTGTTAAACTCACAATTGTCGTCATGTACCGCCCCCCGGGCCAGCTTGGAGACTTCCTAGATGAGATGGATGTCCTCTTTAGCTTCTTCCCTGAAGATGGAACACTGATCACGCACCTTGGGGACTTCAACATCCCCCCAGAAAAGCTGCACTTATCAGACTTTCTTAATTTCTTATCTTCATTTGACCTCACACTCTCACCTTCTCCTCCAACACACAGGGCAGGAAACATTCTGGATCTTGGCTTCACCAGATCCTGCTCAGCCTCTAAACTATCAGTTACCCCCCTCCCTTTGTCCGATCATCACTTCGTCTCCTTCTCTCTCCCTCTAAATCCTGCCTCGGCCCCTGCTACTTCAACCCGCGTCACCTCTTGAGGTAACCTAAAATCTCTCTCTCCCTCATCCTTCTCTTCTGCAGTACTCTCCCTACTACCATCCAGGCTACCTCCACGCTCGTATCCTCTCTAACATCTTCTCTTGACACCCTCTGTCTACTTACTACCAGAACAGTGCAATCTCTCGGAACTCGGAACTCTAAGCGCTTGTAGATCAAAGCTCAGAGCGGCTTTGGATCTCACAGCCTACCACGCCTCCTCTCTGAATTCATCTCCTCTGTTTCTGTAGCCAATGCCACCTTCTATCAACACAAAATCCACTCCGCCGCCGCCAACCCTAGAAAACTGTTTTCTGTATTTTTCTCCCTGCTCACACCGCCCGCCCCCCTCCCTGTCAGCTGATGATTTTGTAACCTTCTTTTCAAAGAAAGTGAATGACATTAGCCAGTCCTTTGGACGCCCTCTATCCCCTGTCCCATACTGCATCTCAATAATAATAGATTCTCTGCCCTCTCCACAGAAGATATTAAAACACTGATTGTATCCAACCGGGCCACTACCTGCCCACTCGACCCTATCCCTACATCTCTTCTCCAAACCATCTCAAACGACATCCTACCATTCCTCACCTCCCTGATCAATTCCTCCCTGGCCACAGGCTTGGTCCCAGCTGCCTTTAAAACGTCTAGAGTCAGACGGCTACGCAAGAAACCAACCCTGGACACATCCGCAGATCCTCAGAACTACAGACAGGTATCTCTCCTTTCTTTCCTATCCAAAACACTCGAACGAGCAGAACGCGCAACTGTCCTCCGACCTCTCACAACACAACCTCCTGGACCACCACCAATCTGGTTTCAAGGCTGCTCACTCTACTGAAACCGCTCTTCTCACGGTGACAGAACACGCCGCTAAAGCCTCCTCCCTCTCCTCAGTCCTTATTCTCCTACACCTGTCTGCAGCATTCGACACGGTTCACCACCAGGTCCTTCTATCGACCCTTGCTGAATTGGGCATTGCCAACTCGCTGTTCTCCTGGTTTGAGTCCTATCTGACAGATCGCTCCTATTGAGTCCTCTGGAATGGACGCCTGTCCAAACCCTGCCCGCTCACCACTGGGGTTCCACATGGATCTGTGCTGGGACCCTTACTCTTCTCACTCTACACTAGATCTCTTGGCTCTGCAATCTCTTCTCACGGATTCTCCTACCACTGCTATGCCGACGACACCCAACTCTACCTCTGTACATCTTACTACTATTACTATTACTATCTAGGAGTACACAGGCTAGGAGTACACACACAGGCTAGGAGTACACGCATACAGTTGTGGTCAAAAGTTTAGATACACTTGTAAAGAACATGTATGTCATGGCAGTTTAAGTTTCCAATAATTACTACAACTCGTTTTTTCTGTGATGGAATCATTGGAGTACATACTTCTTTGTCACAAAAAACAATCATGAAATGTGATTCTTTTATGAATTTATTATGGTTCTTCTGAAAATGTGACCAAATCTACTGGGTCAAAAATATACATACATAGCAACTTCAACTATCAATTGTGGTGATGTAGAAAGACCTCTTTAACTTCTCATGAGTGATTACGTTGGTGACTTCCCTGAGTCCATTTAAATAGGGCTCGTTTAAAACACTCATTAGACTCAACCACAAATGCTATGATGGACAAGTCTAAGGAGCTCAGCATGGATCTGAAGATGCAAATCATTAACTTGAACAAGTCAGGAAAGTCACTTGAAGAAATTTCAAAGCAGCTACAGGTCCCAAGATCCACTGTGTAGTATAAAGTATAAAGTATAAAGTGCATGGCACAGTCGTGTTACTGCCACTATCAGGAAGACGATGCAAGCTATCAACTGCTGCTGAGAGAAAATTGGTCAGGATGGTCAAGAGTTGACCAAGAACGTGAACCAGAGACCAAACGTGTGGACAGTAGTGTATGTTACAATGGGTGATGTGGGCAAATTGTGAGAATATTACAGCTGCAGTTGGAAGTATTAGTGTGACTTTAGTTTAGGACAGACCCTTAAAAGTCTCATACAGGCCTCTCAGTAGAGCTACAGAGGTATGCAGATTTGTCTTTGTGCCATTCTATTTGGTGTGATAATCTGTGGGAATGCCGAAGCGTTCTGTGATGTGAGTCCGTCTGTAGTTGGGACTATCAGTGTGACTTTAGGTCCCCCTACAGTGTGTAAAGGGGATCTAAATTAAATGGCAATGGCAGGTGTTTATAGACAGGAGGAGGGGTTTGAGTATTGCATCCAGACCAGAAACCTCCCTTTCTTATCTATGTGTGTTTTGGCACAACATGGAACATAATTATATTAGAAAATATTTGTTAGAAAAGCTTCATGCAGGTGCAGGGGCCATGCACTTAAATACAGAGAGATGAATGGATGTGGGAAAGGTTTTTGCATTGGAGAACAGTGATACACAGCACTGTGGTAACTAGCAGCACAGAAATACACACCACTGCTGTCCAGGCTGATGTTTTGAATGGTTAACATAGTCTTTTCACCTTTATTGGCATTGCCGTCTAGTTTGACAGCCATACCAGGCTCAGGATTTGGACTGCTTAGTAGCATGTATCCCAAGAGTTTAATTTCTCTGTTCTTAGATTGTTTGTACCAAAGAATTTGATTGTAGCTTTCAATACTGTGTGAACATGATAGGACAGCTGTTTGTCCTTCCTTGTCGTACAGAATCATCTCAGATGGGTTCTGGAAAACCTGCTCACTTAGAGAGGCACCTGGAGAGAAATGATCAGAAAGTATAAAACAATATCAGTTTATTGCTGTAATATAATCTGGTACCCATATAAATTTAAAAAAGAGGCAGCAAAACATCAAACTGTGGAAACGTAAATACAACTGTACATTTATAATTAATAAATAAAACACAGATAAAACACATCAAATTACCTGAAACCAGAGTGGTGCTAACTGTTAGCATGAGGAATGTCACAATCATCGTCTGTATTCTGACAAGTTACATTTGTGGCACAACCAAACATCCCATTGTAGTTGTCCCAGTCACAGTCGTAGTGCCTTAAACAAAAGATACACAGACTATAGCCACCTCTGTTTATGAGAAGCACCTCAGCATAATAGGACTGAAGTATTTAGGAGGGTGGTGTTACCTCTAACCCACCTCTACTGAACACCATCACCACGCCCTGACTACCCCTACTATCAAATAAGGCTTAAGTAGAGATATACTGCCACCTCAGGAGAAAATACCATGTTAATGGTAGTTTGATTTATGTTCCTGTTGAATATGTTTACTTCACTGTGATTACTGGCAGCACAGGAATAAAAAGCCACCATCCTCTGCTACTACATCTTCTACTGTCAAGGTTTCACTCACAGCGTCAGGCTTTATGGTAAAGAATTTAATATCACAGAATTCTGCGTTATATTTTAGTCAGACCACTCTCGTCTTATGATACAAAAGCGATTTATTAGGACATATAGAAGTATGCTATTAACAATTTATCTTTGGCGGAATGGCTATTTCGGGGGGCTTCTACTCAGCAGCTTTATTCCCACGAATAAGACAGCAGCAGACGGAAGATTAAAAGCAATAACATGATGGTAAACATGTATGAAGATATGCAATCATGATAACATAAATACAGTATGCATACACATAATACCCGTAATAGAGTCAAGCAATATCTGAAAACACTTAATATTAATGTTAAGTGAAAATGAAAGACGTGTACAACAATTGAAAGACAAAGAATAGGTGGAGCTGGGGAGGTGGCGGGTTTCTGAAGTGAACTTAGCAAGCAAAATAGTAATGGAGGGGGGACTATTTAAAAGAACCTCCTTCATTCAATGGGCCAATGAGGTTGGTGTAGGTGTGTCAGCTGGGTATTGGTCAGTCAGCTGACTGACAGCAGTGGACAGACTACCATGGCCTGCCAGAACTAACGCTACGCTTATTGCAGAATTTAAATCTGAATAGGTATCTGGCTCATTCCCTCCCCTGGTAGCTGAATGTACCCATACATTTGGAAGATTGGGGTCTGGTTGATGACATCAATACTGTCAGTAAGACCTGTGCTCCACATAGGATAAGAAAAGGATGAGACTTGATTAGAATTGAAAAGTTTAAAAAACAGCTTTTACACATTTATTTTCTAGTAGTGTTGCAGCGTTCTGTTATGTGACATATAAATACTGAGTCCGTCTGTAGTTGGCATTATTAGTGTGACTTTAGGTCCAGTGTGTGAGAGAATACAGACAACAGATACAGTGTATCAGCCCCACTGGGGTTTTTGTTCAGATGTTGAGTATGTCTGCATCACTGTGTTGACTCACAGAACAGAAATACAAGCCACCATCCTCTGCTACTACATCCTTCACTGTCAAGGATCCATTGAAAGTGTCAGGTTTGGAGGCTGAGTATTTTAATGCAGAAAATATTTGGTTAAAGTCAGGATTGGTGTTTGGAGTGGTGAACACTATTTGCTCCATGCCTTCTCCTGGCAACTGTTTGTACCAGTACATTTGGAAGAAGCTAGCATCCTTGCTGTGTCTGCAGTCCATTGTCACACTGGCCTGCTTAAGCTTAACCCATAGTATCGGGGTCTGGATGACATCAGAAGCATCAGCCCAACCTGTAACAACAGTACAGAGACTCCTAAAATATGATGCGATTCCTAAATGAGAAAACCTTTCAGTATTGTGTGTGAAGATAAACAAATGCAATCTCTGAAGTGGAGTTAATCCTAAAGACGGCAAATAACAGAAGTTATTACTGTACCTGCTGTGAGCAGTGAGGCAGTCAATGTGATAACAAGTATGTTCATGTCAGATCTCCCAGTCTTGAAGGTACTTGCAAAAGATAACTAAATTGTTTATAATAGTGCTATTATGAGCAATCCCCTAACAGATCTGACAATAGGCTATAGCTGTACACCAGATGAATTTAATAACTACCTGTCAAATAATCAATGAGTGAATATTTCACTGTGTTGCCAGGTGTGAAGCTATTTAGACAAAATGTGTAGATTGACAAGACTCATTCCACCTTGAACCTAAACGTGTCCTCAGAGGAGGTCACAACTCTGAAACAAACACAAGATAAGCTCTTCAAAGCTCTACTGGCATTGTGGTTGTTGCTCGCTAGATGTTGTCTGCAGGTGTAGAGATGGTTTTCATGCAGTTCTGTGAGGAGATGGAGGAGGGTTTATGTAAGGAGGCGAGGGAACTGTCTGACAGCACAGAAATACACCGCACTGTTGTAGCTAGTCAAATTAGAGATGGTGAGGTTGAAATATATCTGTCCGTATATCTGTACCAGCAGATAGGATCATAGGCCATTTTGTGTGAGCAATGGATCTCACTATTGATAGAAGCAGGACATTGCAGAATAGTAATTTTCATATCTGATAAACATGTAAAAAGGAAAAGCAAACAAAGTAAAAATATTTAAACACTGATTCAGTTGATTTCCCCTCTCTGGCCTCCTTCTCTCACCTTTGACCACGGCAGATGCAGAAGGGGAAAAAACACCTAATAAATCGTGTTAAGACTGCTGTCTGGTTGAAACTGATTGAAAAAAGCATACCACAACTCTACTGAGCACAAGAGAAGCCACGGTACTGTAGGAGTCTATGGACAGCTTGTCAGTTTGTGTGAGAGTAAGAGTCTGCCTCCCCCTACATGCTGATTTTCTTACTACTCTGCTTTTACTATTAACAACTGTGTTTTCAAAATAAAACTTCCTCCACAGTTTAAATTATTACAATGATGCTTTATTGTTATTGGAGAATACTGTTATTAGAGATTTCTTGCAAAGCAAGGCAGCTTTACTATAAATAGCACATTTCATACAAAGAACAATTAAAAGGAAAATTGATTAAGATAAGAAATTAAATAGGAAAAACATACAATTGAATAAAAAAAAGTAAAAAGTGCAGCAAATTGTATTAGGCCTACCCAATTTATCACTCAACTTAAGGCCTTTGACAACAGTAGTTTTAAGTCTAGATTAAAACATGTCTAGGGCTGGGGCACCTCTGAAATCATCAGTGAGTTGGTTGTTTATATTCTATATTTATTAAACATTTCTGAAATATATTTTTGTCCCACTCCATGTAATGAGTTATAGACAAGCAGCAATGCCTTAAAATCAATTCTATGATTTACCAGTGTTCTATTAAACAGTTCCAGGGCATTTATATTCCAGCAATTAGTCATTTAGACAAATCAATAAAAGAAAAGAAAAAGAGATATTGCAGGAGTGAAAAACCTCTGGTGGGAGTTGCTCCACAGGTGACATTTTGTACACTGTAGACACAGGGTAGACACAGGGAAGTGTGACAAAGTTCCAACAAGTCAAGCACACCAGAGGTTAAGTGAATGCTGTCCACCTGCTGTCAACATGGGTGCGGGAAGGTGGGTGCTACTTTTGACGGGCTATGAATGCATTGCAAAGTCGCTCATTAAAAAATACATCTATAATAAATTTTACTAGCATTTTTTGTTGTAAAAAGTTTTCTATAAAATATAAGGTTAAAATACACTACTTTTATTCTTGTAACTCTTGTAACAATGTAACATTGTTACTCTTGTAACAATGTTTTGAATACATTCTTTAAAAGGGGGTTAGCCTATCATTTCTTTTCTGTGGATGACGTACAAATGCCCCTGAACGCCTTCGGTGTTCTACCGTCTGCTTAAGGTTGGAAACTGTATATTTTCTGCCACCTAACATACATACAATTTTGGATATTAAAACGTACGAGCACGGGCGCTCTGTGTGTCTGTGTGTGTTTTCCTGCGCTAGCAGGTTTTCTTTAGGACAGCTCAGCATGACTACAGGAAAGGCAGACAATAGACAATTGAAATGTGGGATACTGTCACGATCGGCACGCTCACGGCTACGCACGCATCGTGCCTCCTTTCCCCCGCAACACACCTGTGGAGCATTAGGCCCACAGGTGCAGGACATTAACTCATTAGGCCGATGAGTATTTAGTTTCCCCAACAACCCCAGGGGTTGTTTCGGGTTTTTGCCCTGTACATGTGTGTTCGTCATTAAAACAACGCTGTCTAGCGTTTCATCGGTAATTCGGCTTGTGTGTGTTTTTGCTGGCTGCACTTACTCTCGTCCAACACACGCCGTTGTTACAGATACAAATGTAAAAGTGACAAAATCACAAATATATGCAAAACTGAATTCTGCCATTTGAGCCGCGAGTGGCTTTGTGCTTCTGTTATGCAAAAACATACATTCCTGGCTTTGCCTTGACCTAGCTGTGGGCTTCTGCCTGTCTTCCTATTTTACTCAATTAAACATTAAATAATATCAATTGTAATTCCTTCAGCGGTAAACAGAATCCGGTGTCAGGGCATTCAGGGGGTAATCCAATACCCACACCGTGAAAACAGGCCAGAGTCGGTACCAGGAAGTGCGATGACTGAAAGAACAAAAAACACAGGAC
Source organism: Percopsis transmontana (assembly GCA_025447815.1). NCBI lineage: Eukaryota > Metazoa > Chordata > Actinopteri > Percopsiformes > Percopsidae > Percopsis > Percopsis transmontana. The sequence goes on from JAOEHI010001899.1 coordinate 11,336, forward strand.
GACAACAGGGTAAACGAGGTAACCATGAAGGGAAGTATACGGCAATGCTCAGACTGTGGTGTAAAACTATCAAGACTTTGCGGGGAGTAAAGGGAAGTGAGAGGTATAAATACTGTGACTAGGGGTGAGCAAACTGCGGACAGGTGTGCAGAGTGATTGGGCTGATTAACTGACTATGTGCCAGTGTGAGTGAAAGAGAGATGAACCAGGAAGTAAACTAAAAAAGGTGATCTAGGGGGCAGGGCTGACGGTGTGTTGGTGGCAGTGACAGGTGTAGATGTTACACATCAAGTGCAGTTAAATAAAGAAAACTTGGTGTGCATTTTTCAATCTTCTTTCCTGTTGTGTTCTAATGGTGCCTGTTGAATGCAAACACTTACAATTTGATCATTTAGCAGATGCTTTTATCCAAAGAGACTTACAATTACATGGTGCAGATAGGGATTAGGTATCTTGCTCAAGGATGCTTACAGCTAGGCCAACTCTGGGGCTTGTACCCATGACCTTCTGGCTGGGAGCCCAACGCCCAGACCACTAGACTATCCTGCCCCCCTTCTTGTTACTCCTTCTAACTGAAGGCTTCCTCTACTATTGACAAATAACACAACGTTTCTACTGTGTGTTGTGTCAAATAAAGATCAGCCGTTATGATGAAGATCTAGAGGTCCCCCTACTGTCCTACTGAGGGAATTTCTACCTTCACTACTGTGGATCCGATCAGGAGGTTTTTATGCAGCGGTGACGCTGGTCTCTACCACTGTGCTCATAGATGGCACAGAAGTACAAGCTGTTGTCTCCACCATCCAAATTGTTCACAGTGAAGCTCCCTGAC
>JAOEHI010001900.1:0-12167 GCA_025447815.1 Percopsis transmontana
TTTCATCGGCAATTCCGCCTGTCTGTGTTCCTCGGGCTCGCGCTTACTCTCGCTCACTACGCACCGCTGTTACAAATCACTTCTGGGTTTGGACAACTTATCATCAATTGTGACACGTTTAAGTCATTTTGTGCAACACAGTAAATCTTAAGAGTTGTGTCAAAACATTATTTATAATTTATAATAATGTCAAGTCAATTATTACCAATTAAAAAAATATTTGAAAATCACCATTAAACAACAGATTCCGGATTGCAACCAATAGTCTTTGACCTACAGTATCGTTCTCTCTCATTCAGTTAGCCAATCAAGTTAGGGGATGAGAAAAAGAGAAAAATGGGCAACACAGCCTGATCATCTTAAAGGGAGAGACTGTCTCTAGCCCCAAAATTATTACAAAAATAACTGGATCAAGTATATGAATAAAAACTTATTAAATTATATGAAACCTTGTGGAGTGCTATACAGTACGTAGGAATGATATGGGACCTTTTGAAATTAAACTCAGTTGGTGATTGAAGGCCTTCCTAGAGATAACTGCAGGACACATCGCCAGTCCAGCAGGTCGATCCCAGATCCTCTCCCGTGTCGTTAGCTTCAACTGCTATCTGGCCGGATACTGTAGTGCTGCTGTCACAGGGAGCTCCTGAACCTCACCAGCTATTTTCTCTCTGCCTCTTAACAGCAGGCAGCTGCAGTCTGTTTGTGTGTAGCCCAGTGTTGTCACTACAGATGTCCTTGGCTGCACATGCACACACACTTTAATTCCAACTGGGCCTCTGGTGTCTAATATAGAATAAAGAACGTGGGGGCAGGACATGCAGGGCTACGAGTGTTAAAACTACGAAAAGGACAATGTTTCCAGTGAAGCTGCTAGCTGTTTCTTAGTATATATAAATTAAATGCCTTCAGACATTTTGATGAAAGGCTCCTCTATCTGAACAGTAGGGGTGGGTATTGGCAAGGACTTCACGATACGATACGCATCACGATACATGGCTTACGATACGATTACATCATGATACATTGCGATACAATACATATTGTGATATATTGCGATATTCCACATAGTTTACTGAAAATGTAAAAACAGAGCTGAAATACCACACATCGGCTTTATATTTTTAAGGAGCCGCTGTAATTTTGTCAGCTGCGTCTGTCATGTTGCATCCAAATTTCACTCTACCAGAAATGGGGGCCATCAATTCTAGGCAACTAACCGTACTGCGACATCTATAGGAACGGAGGTTGTAGTTCACACACTGATTAAAACGTGAACGTTTAAAAAATAAACTTTAAAAAAAACTATGTTTGATCTGGAAATCGATGTAGTATATCGCGAAAGTAAATATCACGATATATTGCTGTATTGATTTTTTAGCACAGCCTTACTGAACCATAGGGGAGACCGGGTCATCTTGTCACACTCTTTAATATATCTTGGGATCAATACATCATATTGTTAAAAATTGCATACCAAATAAAAGAACAGAGTCTCAGGCATATACATTGTATTAATTTCATTTTCATATCTTATTTCAGTACAGAGTTATAGGCATTTAAATAGTGACTGTGCACATGTGACACGTTTGCCCCTTCAGCAGGTAAGTCACACTATGTGGGGTAAGACGTCACACTGGATTTTTGCAATAAATAAAACAAGAACTAATTAATTGTTGGTTATTTTTTTACTTCAAATTTAATTCAGCTTCAGAAAAAAAGGTGGATTCATAATTGAACTTTAATCAATCCTGGAATGTGGCCATTAAATCAGTACCAACTACAACTGAAAAATCATTTCAAACAAACTTTCAAATTAAACATGTCAAGCATTCCACTGCAAATTCGTACGCTAGCTTTCTCACCTCAGTTGGCGACAAACCAAAATAGATGTCAGCTTATCTCATGAGGTACTGCTCAAGCTGCAGCTCCAAGTCTGGGCTAAAAACCTGCCATGGAGATTTATATCCAACCACTGTAGTTGGGATGGCTGTCTGACTTTGTATTTCAGCTGCAGTGAATGTCTTACAGTATCGAGCCAGCATACGGTAGTTAATGTTATAATCCTTTGCTGTACTCCTGATTGATTTATTTGCCAACTTCACCTGTCTCACTGCCCTTAGCATCACGTCAGGTGATGTGCTGCCATTTTATGTTTTCCTTTAATATTTCTCGTCTCCCTTCCCTGCCTTCCTTTCTTTCAAAACACATTCACATAATTCAAAATTACATATGACAACAGTTGACAAGGAGACTCTGTGTCTATGTATACTGCAAATTAGTGATTTTGGCATAAATTGTCACATGTTTGGGACAAGTTGCCCCAAACTGCCATGTTTGCTAATGTTTGCTATATCATAAAATCTAGCTTAAAGCAGAACATTAGCAAAAGTCTAACAAGACCCTTTATTCTCTCCTCTACCAAGTACAAATGTATAATTGTGAAGATTTTTAACTAGAAGATTATTTTAAAAAATGTCAAGTTAAATTTTTTACCTTTAAAATGTAGAAAATGGTAAAGCAGTGCTCACCTCAGTTAACAGTGTGATTTGCTTTTCCCAGACAGGATATGACATTAGACCAAGTAGATGCACAAGACTAGATTCGATTTTTAAGTAGCACCCCCTGATGGTGAAAATATTTACAATGTGACAACTTACCCATGAGACAAGAAGTCCCGGTCTCCCCTACACCTTTCTGACATCGACGTATTTAAAGGGAATGCAAAGTATAGTAAAAAGTCCAATTCCAACCCTCTCCTTCCCACCTGAGGTGAAATTATTACTTACATATTTATAGCTTTAAATAGCCTTCAAAGTAAAGCATGACTGATGCTGGATTTTCCAATAATGATTTGCCACCAATATGAAAAGCATACATTTTTAGCATGGATCCCTCAAATATAGGTTGTGGCAAAGATAGTTCAATTACAGACTTATTCAATTAATGACTTTGAATTACACCTGCAAACCACATATCCTTAAGATGCAAGATACATTACAAAGCTTTACAGACATTATTTATTTAAATATATCTGCCAGAATATAGACGCAATATATCTGTATATGTGATATGCCAATATCGGCTCTCCGATAATATCGGCTTTCTAATATATCACCATCCTCGCAACTCTGTGTTTTGCCGCTGTCAGCAGTTCAGCAAGTAGTTTAGGGAGCCTGTTGGCTCCACAGTAAGGACCAAGCTGTTTTGGTCCACAGTAATTAATACAGTGAAGTTTTAGATGAGATTTATGCACGACATGCTGTGCGCCAACCTGGCAGGGGCGGGTGGGGAGCGTTCGTGTCAGGACACCGCTGTGAGTTTGGGACAGTCTTGCTGCCAGCCGACCTACATTCATATGCAGAGAGGGGTTCAGGGTCAAAAATGAGAGCTGGACTTTGCTGCTGGATTTTTTCTGTGTGACTTTTTCTGCGTGACTTGACTGGGTTTGAAAGAATTGGAAAGTTCTGGAAATGGCGATGCTTTCAAAAATGTTCTTTATACTGTACAGCATACATCATATACACAAAGTGTATACACTTTATTCTATAGTCTGTATTCTATAGTTTTTACAGGGTTTATATGACTGGTAACATCCTATTTGTTATGTTAATATTGTGTACAATATGTGTGGCTACATTTGTGCAATGCATTTGTGTGCGAGCTATGCTCAACTTCTTTTTGCAAAGGTTGTTTGGGAACTGCTGCTATAGATGGCTCAGACTTCATTAGGTGAGTTTACTTCTCTCTGAAAGTGTTTGTGGACAGTTGGAGTCAGGCTGCACACTGGTATTGTTCCTGGCACAGGCAAAGTCCTGTCCTGTCACTTTATGGCCCTGCGTGTTTGGATAGCAGGCTGTTTAAAGAACTGGCTGTAGATAAAAGACTGTTAGAAAGAATACGATGACAGTTTTAGTTAGAGACCATGGTATAGATCTTGGCAGCACAGCATGCAGATTTCACCCTAATATCATATTTAATGAGACTGTGGAAAGAAGTTAAAGTAGCCCAACAGTTTTTAAATCCTTAAAAACATGCTAGATATTCAATAATATTTAGTTAAATATGTTCAATAGTTCAATATACCACACACAAACTGCATCTACACTTTAATCCTCATTTAAAATGCCAGAATCTATCATTTGAGAAGACCCCATGCCCTCTGACCTTTTCCCAAGCATGTCTGCCAAAAAAATAAAAATATAAGCAATGCAAATGATCGATTTGTTGTGGCAAATAAAATACAATATGTACATTTCTAAATAAATGTATATACAAATACACCGTAACAGATTTATCCAGCCACCCAACTACAACAACTCGGGTAGCAATGAACTACTGTACAGCGATAAGTTAGCGATCACTGTCAAACATCATTCAATAAATTAGAATTACACATTTACTGGAATTGATGCTGTGGTGCTGGGACTCCCGGGCTACGTGATTGGCATCATAATCATAATCAGCTTAATCGCAAAATTAAGTGCATTAAGTTGAGGAAGCTGTCTTTTCTCAAATGTGCAGGACATGCAGACAGATTCCACTCCATAGTCAGGCACATTGTCATTTCTTACAGCAATTTTAGATTTTTGCCAGACTAAGCATTTATCGCTAGGAAGCAAAATGTTTCGGTTTCAAGACTGTGCTCCTGTGGTTTGCATGTTGGATTTAGATTTAGGTTATAATTAGTTGTGTTGTCCAAACTAGTAGGCCTACAATACATGCCTCTAAATCAGATTTTAACAGAAGTAAGGAAACATTGTTCAGTGGAAAAATGCGGTGCTTGGTGTGAAATACTAGACAAACACTAGTTTATATAGCCTCCTAAGAACAAGCCTCCAACAGTAGTTGAACACAAGGTTTTGAGTGTAGGGGCAGTTTAAGATTATCTAATTGCTATATTTAGATTATCTATATATTTATAACCCCAAATGTATGCGTCAGATTGATGTTTATATTAAACCCAACTGTTCACAAAAGTGTGGGTAGTTGAGAAGATAAGTGAACTTATGGGAGGGGAGTACAGAGGAGTTATACTTAGCACTCAGTTGGGGAAGATGCATGCATGGTCAGTTTAAAAAAATATGTTCTTGTAATGCTGGTTTCAACCACAAGGGAAATTCTGAACACAAATTGAGGAGTATACCCATATGCGTAGATTTCAGAGCCGTAGACCTACTCTCCAGAGTCTTGGCTCCGGCTGAGCCTAAGGTTTTTGTTTTCCAGAATTATTTAGAGGCTTTAACAAGGTCTCATCAGGACAATAGGATTTTAACAACGTTTTAAAATGTTTTTTAACGGCCAAAATGTGTTGGATTCTTGTTTTAGGTCTGCTTCAATAACAGTTGAGATGTACACGATTCCTAAAAATCATCCTAAAACACAAATATGTGTGATATATTTTGAATGTGCAGAAAGTTTTGAACAACAGCAGAAATCTTGTTGGAACATATATGAGCTATTAAAGTCCAGGGGTTATAAATTCATTTATTTAGACCTATCATTGACGTGAACAGTAAAAGAGGTTAGGCTACTTCTCCAAACAGAAGAGGACAGAAGAGTAATTCATGCCTATATATGAGATAATTGTAAATGAGAAAAGTTGATCTACAGGAGAATATTTGAAGCAATATTGCCCGAGAGCCTTAGTGTTTTCCTTTGCATAAGTGAAGACATTTCCACCATAAATTTATGCCAAAAAGGCACAAATTGAGGCATAAAAATTCACCAGAATGCAGAAAATGAATTGTTTGACGCTGAAAATTTAAGAGAATTGTAAGCTATTACATACACTGTAGGGCCTACAGTAGCTTGCTGTCTCGGATTTCCACATGCAGGTAATTTCACACATATGCGTATGTTTCTTTGGTTTAAAAAAATGCATCAGCAGTGGCTGTTACTGCCGTTAAGTTTACGTGCCTTCCATCGTAATTGAAATTATGTCTTTATTCCGGTCCGGTGGCTGCACTGCAACACGCACCGACTGACAACTGGGCAAAGCAGAAGCACTGGAAATGTTCCGGTCCGGTGAAATAAAGGGAATATGTCCGTGATCTTATGTCCGAGGCTGATGACACCAGAAATGGTGTCATCCTTAATGTTTACAATATTAAAATGCAATTGAACTTATTTCCTATTTCGTATTCTTTTATTTAGTGGTTATTTAATCTGTAGCCTACGATGTTTAGAGGGATATATTTTGTCCAGCGTGCACGTTTTAGATGTGTGCGTAGAGTTGTAAGCCCTCCCATTTATGAGGAACTGGCTCACTAGCCAAGGCTCTCACAGGGAACTGGTGGGCACTCGGATCTACTAGCGGTCCGAAAAGTCCGCCCATATAGGCTACTGTTTGGAAGAAGACTATTCACACGGCAGGAAAATGAAGGAGAAAAATCTGATCGAGACAGCAAAAATGCAGGGCAACGTCATGGTAAGACAGCTGTGATTTATTGATCTTCAATGAGATTGTGGTGTTTGAAAATCACTCCGCTCATAACACGTCGCATTTTGGAAGTAGCCATCGACGGTCCACCTGCGCTTTGACGCACGGTTGAACTAGTGCTTTTTTGGCTAGGCTACGCATGTGAAATGGTCGTTTTTAGATTTAAATATTCAGTGCCAGCTTAGAAGATAACAGCACAACACGCTTTTATATTAGTTCACGCCCCAGTGGTTCCATATGTCGTAGTGTCATGGCGTATAAGGAACAAATAGCTAGTTATGAATCATAATTAAATAGTTTTAAAGTTGTGTCCCGTCTTCCTCCCCAGTGATTACCAGTTAGTTTTGTTTTGCCTTCAGAGGGGGCAGCTCAGCTAACCTGCTTCCCCCTTCACCTCAATAAAAGTGATTATCTTGAGGATAATGACTTTTATTTGATTTAGAGATCATGGTCTATTTTTCCCCTTTTTGTTAAGTTTAGGTCAAGGAAGACTTTAAAATGACTTTCTCCCATAACTATGGGCCCATGAGTTGTTGATGTAAATGCCATGGTATGAGCATAATGAATTATGGATTCATGAAATCAGCTTCATTCCTGTGCTGTTTGTGCAGTGTTTGCCATTTTTGTGAATCAATTTGCCTGGCAGAGCTTTGCACTTGAAACACTGGAGGCCATGTTTGGATGTGGGCCACAGCTGTGCACAGTTTGGTCGTTCTACAACTCGTTCTACAACTAAACACATACTACACTTGCATGTCTGTATTTAGCAAATTCTAAGCAGATGTATGCCTTTTTATCTTACTATTTTATTACTATTAAAATATCAGGTCAGTGAACAGGTGTGGCTCTGTGCGTACACTTCTAGCTGGTTCCACATCTTTCTCTGGCCGGAGAGAACCGGTAACCGCCCTGTACCTGAAAATGAACAGTAGGGCCTACCATAGCAAAAAAACTGCTGCAGTGCTACTACTGCTACAGCAGATAGTATGGTTAGTATTTCTAGTGGAGCCTGTATCTACAACAGTAAAAATACAAACTATGTATCAGCTTTGTGGGGAAAAATATGGCCCTTCTAAAATGACTGCAAACATAGGTCAGTCCGAGCTACCTGCCTGTCAACTCCGGGTTAGCTTTAATACAATCAGCCACGGTGATTTACAGTACAGGCCCTGTGATGGACGGCTAGAAACGTTGAGCTGTAAGAAGTAGATGTTTCTTTTTTCATCCAACCTAATGTATCGATTGCTTTACTGTTCCAATTGGGGGGGGGGGAGGGAGGGAGGGAGGGAGGGAGAGAGGGAGAGAGAGAGAGAGACTTAAAGGTGGGCTAAGTATAATTTCCCCTATCACTCAAGTATATCCCTTCTAAACAAAATGTGTTGTCACAGGTGCACCACATGTGAAGTTCATTGGGGTTTTTTTTGGGGCGGGGGGGGGATTTGAGTGTCGCCATGTAGAGTTGAGAGAGGGGAAGTGGAAAATGGGTGGAGTCAAACACAATAAAATCTCCTGCATGTTCATGAGTGTCAATCTTACTTAATCTATCTTTAAGAACTCCTATCTGAAAACTGTAAATCTGCATTATCCATAATCATCCGAGAGAAAGCGACAACAGATGTGTCTATACGGGACAGACACTGTGTTGTCTTGTATCCCCATAATGATTTTGGTTCTAAAATGAACACGTGTCTAAAATGTGTATCTCTGCCTTCAGAAGAACTGCATCAATATTTTTAACCAGTTCAAATGGCCTCTTTCTGTTCTTTCATTTCATTGTGTTTCTGATTGCTCTTTTGTCTCTGCCTTCAAGGCCGCAGTGGGCAACGTTGTTGAACAGCTAATGATTTATTGCCTTTGGCTGAAATGAAAAACATATTTTGGAGCCATCAAATTGTCTCTGAAAAAGTGAATAGGCAAATGGATAACTATAAGTAGCTTTTTTTTTTCTTTCTCCTGTGGCGGTAGACTCTCTTATCATTTTCAAGGACTTTTCAGTCGGTGGGGAGAAGGGGCACTCGTCCAACTACTGCCTCTTCTGTCATAACTATTACTTCAAAAGACGCTGGGCTAAGCCTGGCACAATGCAATATTGTATTTTAGGTGCCTATTTGAAATGGTACACTGCTTCTTAACTCCCCCAGAACCGCAAATATTCTTCCCACCTCACTGTTAACGGTATTACAATTACAATTAGGTCATTTAGCAGACGCTTTTATCCAAAGCGACTTACAATTACATTGTTCTATTACATGGAGCAGGTACGGGTTGGGCATCTTGCTCAAGGATGCTTACAGGTAAGTCCAACACCTAGACCACTAGATTATCCTGCCCCCATTTGTGCCAATGTTATTTAGCTTTTAACATCCTTTTGTGCGAGCTCACCAATCTTTTTGGTGGGCTCCCATATCGATAGCAGCTCATCAGCCCCCACCTCCAAAAGCAGCTGCTCACCTCACAGCTCTCACATTTGCCCTAGGTAACAACTGTCTAGTAGTAACAACCTTTTACACATTTAAAAAAAATAACGTAATAAATAAACATCCACATTGGTTACAAATTTGTTTATCGCCCAACTTTAATACCGATTGCTAACTATTCTCATTTGAAGCGCCCAATAAATGCTTGTGGTAAACTTTTTCACCCCAAGTCTCACATTATGGCAGAGTATCATGTTCTGTCTGCTTTGTGTTGCTACAGTGTTACCTGTAATCACACTGTAGACAGATACAGGCTTGTTTGCATGCTGGAGATGGCTTGTGTTGTGTCTCTTAAACAGCTGTTGGCTCGTTGTGCTGCCTGCAGACACTCACTTTGTTGGAAGACAGCTATGGAAGATTAGGTGTATTTGAAAAATAGAAACCAGAGCTGTTGTCCGAGGGTTTTTTGACGATCTGAAAGCCATGGTAAATCGCTTGCATGCAAACGATGGATTGATTGTTTCTCAAAAAGAGACTGGAGAACCCTCAAAATCTTGTTTTAATATGATATTAATAAAAAAACTACAAATAACTCTTCCAATAAGCAGAATAGCAGCAGTTTCAATTTATAGATCTCCCTGATTTTTCAGCAATAGCTCATAAAAACCAGAAACAATTGCTGGACAAGATATTGCCGCTTAATGGACTTGGGCTTGTTGATACTATTGTTTAATGTTGAAAAGAATTAAGGAAATTAAGGAATTTTCAGTATATTCGTTTGTTTTGTGAGTTGCAAATGTCTCTGACCTCTGATTGAATGAGCGCTGTATATTCTGAAACACGTACAACACAAAATACTGTTAAAGGTCTCCTATCGTAAAATTCATGTCTTCAGTCAGGTTGTATAAAGGGGCTGGAGTAATTTTTAAATCTGTATAACATGTAATTTAGCCAAAATTCATCTCTGAAGAAATCATTGTGTAAAACCATCCCAGGTGTGAAATAATTTATGGATTGTAACAAATCATCCCTGACCGGACCTGTCCCGCCACTCCCACTTGTATAGCAAATCAAGTTGGGGCAAGGTGCAACATCAACTGATGTTACTCAAAGGGAGAAAAGTCTGTCCAAAATGACAGTTGGAAAATGAAATGATATAGAGCCTTTTAAAAGACAAACTCCAGAGTGATTGTTGTTTAACCACCTATTTCCTACTTTTCTGTGATGTTGAAATATATGGTTTTCCACCATATTTACAATTTAAGAGTTAGATGATCCAATAGTGATCCTTCAGTGCTAATGTAATATGTTATCATGGCCGGCGTGTCCATATTAGCGAACAGGGCAATTGCCTAGGGCGGCAGCTTGGTATGGGCGGCAAAATGTGTGTCAAACAGGTGCCATCTATTGATATTTCAAGTATATCGCATTTGTTAATAAATGTGTCAATCAGAGCCCGCAACGCAGCGCTTTTGAGTAGACGTCTAGCAGCTGGAACTAAGCCACTTGACGCACTCAAGTTCATCTGCGACAATGGGATGGAGTCAGTTTTTTCCTAATGCTTGTGTTACGAGTGCTTCTCACCCTCCCCCTTTCAGTTGCTTCAGGAGAACAAAGCTGAAACTAATAAAAAAAACTACCTTAGAACACTGAGGGCTATCACGCGATCTACCGTAATGTAAGTTTAATATATGATAATTTAATATATTTTAATGTAGCCTATATTTTACAAAGTATGTTCCCATCACAGTCTATCAACGCCATTTTATTGCTTCTCTCTCTCTCAGTTGTGCTGTTTACACTAGTGCAGCTCATATAAATTTAGAGCTTTTTTCCAATCAGATTTTCCACCTGTACTGTCTCGGGGTGAAAAATCTACCCAGGACGGGGCTTTCATAATTTCGAGTGAATCCCCTCTGCTGTTGAAGCAAATGAGGATGACGTTGTTTATTGTCATATTCTTTAACCAATGAGATTTCAAGATTGCCATGTTGGGCGTATTCTTTGACAAGCCTGAGCATTCTAGCTTGACCAGCCGCATTTTTCGTGTGGCAATTTTCATGTGGCGTGCCAGGGCCAGTTAGTGAAGTAAAACTAGCTAGCTAGGACCGCAGGATGAACACTGTTTTCAAATAGCGATCATCATTCGGTGAGTCTGATTTCATAATATGTATGGTACTGCTGAATAATGTGATTCAATTTGTGAAAGCACACACTTTAGGTTACATATTTTTTTGACTGCATATAATGATAGTATTACGTTCATATAAAAAAATCTAATTTATAAGTGGACCTACCAGAGTTGGTTACAGGTCTTTGCTGGATTGGATTCTTGTCCTGATAGAATTATAAAATCTTGGGTGTTATCTGACTGTTTCAGTGACCATTCCATTATTTTCTATGTTTGGAAGATTAAAGTTCCTCGTCTTCTACCAAGATGCATTTTTTTTATTTACTTTTTTTATTTACTTTATTTACTTTTATTTACTTACTTTATTTACTTTTTATATTACTTTTTATTCAAGACTTAACAGACATAAATTGGGTTTTAGCTAACACCTTTTGTTGATGATGCAAGGAACTTCTTTTACAGAGTTAATTAAAGTTATAGATAAACATGCCCCCCCAGACAACAATTAAGGTTAAAGGGAGGCATTTACCTCGGATTAATGGTGATCTTAAGTCTTTTTAAACAGAGAGATAAGGCCTGGAGAAAATATCGCTTGACAAAGGACTCTGCTGATTGGAATGTATATAAACATCTGAGGAATAGATGCACAACCAAAACAAGAAACGGTAAATCTAATTATTATAAAGACTGTTTAGCTAATGACTTTAACAACCCTAAACAGTTTTGAAACAGAATTAACAGTATAATCAATAAATCTACCAAAAGCCCTACTTCTCATCTCAGAGTTAATAATGAAGTTGTTAATGATTCCTCTATAATTGCAAATGCCTTTAGCCAGCATTCTTCCTCTGTCTGCAGCTCATTCTTTTGATTTTCCCCACTCTGACATCTCATTGAATAACTCTACTCTAACTCTAATGTGGTAGCTTTTTTGTCCTTTAGAGGAATCTGTCCAATTGATGTTAAGCAGGTTATTTGTGATCTAACCTCAAGTAGTGGCGCTGGCCCAGATGGTTTGGAGATTAACATCGAACTTTCCTCTCATGTTCTGGCATATCCGTTGTCCGATTTATTTAATTTATCTTTATCCAAATGTGAAATTCATTTAATTTGGAAATGTGCCATAGTTATCCCCTTGCATTAAGGTGGTGATCCCCTCAATCTCAATAACTATATA